>PVIA01004910.1:0-126480 GCA_004024845.1 Tonatia bakeri
TTGAAAGCTAGTCTAATCTAGGGCCATAGAGAGATAAGGTTAAACTTTTACTGTACTATTTCCCTTCAGGAAAAAAAATAAGCACCATGATTTGCAAAAACTCCTGTATGAGTTCTTAGATAGGGCTCCTATGAGCCCTCTGTTTGACTAGGCCTTTTTCTCATGGCTTGTGTTTGACCTGAATAGTCCATTTGTAGGAAAGTTCCTGTTAAGTCAGTTTTGTAAGAATTTATACTCCCAGTGTCTGATTGTCCTTGATATCTGACCAAATTCCTCATCCTACATGCTTGATATATAACTACCCTTTACCTGTCTTCAACAACAACCTGCTTTTTCAGTTTAGTAATACTCCCCCTACCCTTGATGTTTCCTGTACTCGCTCACTCCCTTCCATGCCTTCCTTTGCTATTTCTTGGCAATTTTTGCTTGTCCTTATTGTATTCAGAACTGAACCCAGTTCTATCCAGATTTCTCCTCCCCCCTATTGCAATAGTTCCTGAGTAGAATCTGTTTTTAGCATTTTACTGTCAGGCTCTGGTTTTCTTCAACAAGTATCAGTTTCCTCAATCTGCAAAATAGGAGTAACAATGCCCCTTCTTACAGAATCACAGTGAAGATAAAAACAACACCATGCATGTAAAACACTTCATGTTTAGTTAATACTAACTATTATTATTACAGTTATCTTCCCCCTGCAGAATCCAGTATTGTTTTTTTCAATTTCTTCAAATTTTCTAAGCCCTTTCTTACTGTTTATCATCCTTTCCTTGAAATCCTCTACTCCTCTAGATTCTGTTGAATTTCAGTCTCCTGCTTCTTCTGTTACCTTTTCAACTTTTTCTTCTTTCACTTCCCCCTTTTCACATCCAAATGGTAAGAGTGACATAGGAATGTGGCTCTTCTCTCTTCACACTCACCCTTTACAGTCTCATCCAGTGTTAATGACTGCAAGTCCAATTGCTGTGCAAATGCATCCCACAGCAGAGAACAGAATCTCACATATAATAACCAGTAAGTAAACTTTGTAGGAAGGATCAGTTCTATAGCTTAGACCCTCATTTCTTCCCAAGTTCACAAAGGTCTACTGAGCTGAGTGTTCTGCCTTATCTCTATACTTTCATCATTTTTTCATTTTCTTTTATTAATGCAAACACATCTTAGCCACACTGATTTGAAAATGTGAGATGATCTTTGACTCCTTGTACCCCTTTGCCTTCATAGCCAATCATTTGTCAGTTTAGGTTAAATCTAACTCCAGGTAATATGTAGGAAATGCCTATTAATTAGTCTTGCATCTCTTACTTTCAAGGAAGCCAACTATTAAAGCAATTACCCCTTCCACCCTCTTTTTTAAATCAATACTTATAAGCATTTTTAAATAGCAAAATAATTTTTAATCAGCCACAACTGTCAATTAGTACTTTAGGAGCAGATGCAGGCAAGAGATGCATTTAGCAAACCAAATTTTAATATATAAATTACACACCTCTTTTTCTATAAAACACTGGAAGTTGTAAATCTGCAGGAGAAATATCAGCAGGCAGAATTTAGTATTTTCAGCAATTGAACAAAGATACAAATTATCCATACAGCAATAACCACCAGGGACAAAATAACATACTACTTTTCACTGAAGTATTTTTAGTGACACCATGGTAACTCTTGCTTGTGAATAGATTTATTAATTTTCAAGAAAAAAGATCACAAATTATTGTTAGGCTATTGGTATACAATTTCATCGTTGAATGTATTTGTTGGTATTGGGTCTTCCTATGCTGTTAAGAGTAGAGCCACTGTGTAGAACATGTCCAACAGGCACTTTGCTCATTGAACATTCTGGTGATCCCTGGAGTTGTTCAATGCAGTGACAGCCTTGTATGAAACAATTAAATACATCTCAATTCAATAGACTAAGTTCTTCCCTCAAGAAACTAGAAAAAGGACAGGAAAATAAACTTAACATAAAGAGAAGGAAGGAAATAATAAACTTAAGCACATAAATCAATGGGAATAAAAACAGGAAAACAATGGAGACATGTAATTTTAACAAAAGCATATTCTTCAACCTAAATAAATCAATAAATTGGTGCTCTGATTGGTGTGGCTCACTTGGTTCAGTGTTTTCCTGCAAAGTGAAAGGTCACTGGTTCAGTTCCAGTCAGGTCACATGCCTGGGTTGTGGGCCAGATCAGGTCCCCAGTAAGGGGCATTCAAGAGGCAAACACGCATTGATATTTCCCCTGTTTCTCCCTCCCTTCCTCTCTGTCTAAAATAAATAAATAAAATCTTTTGAAAAATCAATAAAATTGGCAAACCAATGGAAATATTGACAAAAAGAAAAAAACATAAATCACCAATGTTAGGAACAAAATAGAAAATTTAAGTACAGACCCTGCAGATAACCCCCAAAAATCATACAAACACTACACTACAAATATAAATTTGATAACTTAGAAGAAGTAGATCAATCTTTTGAAACACATAAACTATTACAACTTGCAACATGAAATAGGTCATGTCTTTTTAATAGTTTATGTTTTTCAAAACATAAGTTTTTACTTTTTATTCTTGTTTATGCTATTACAGTTGCCCCAATTTTTTCCCCTTTGCCCTTCTCTGTCCCACCCCATCCCCTGCTCCCACAGTCCATAGCCCTATCACTACCAAAAGAATTTATTTTATAACTTAAAAACTGTCAAAATTAATATCTCTAGTCCCACAAGGTTTGATGGAAGAATTCTATTAAACATTTAAGGAGGAATTAACACCAATAATACATAATCTTTTTCAGAAAATAAAAAGGAAAGACCACTTTCCAGCTCACTGTATGTATTCTGTTTTAAAATGATAACAACAGGGGGTGGGGATGGTACAGTTCCAAAAAGGAAACTACAAACCAAAGTTCTTCATGAATATACATGCAAAAATCCTTTAAAAATATTCACAAATATATAACAGCAGTATACAAAAAGAATTATACATCATGACCAATATTGTTTATTCCAGAGATAAAAGGTTGAATCAATATTAAAAATTATTCAATGTAATACAGGCTAAAGAAGAAAATTAACATGATCATGTAAATCAATGAAGAAAAAGCATTGAAAAATATCAATACCTTTTCTTAATAAAAATTCTCAGAAAAAATAGGAATACAGAAAGACTTCTTAACTTGGGAAAAAGCACTCATAAAAAACCTACCAACATTATACTTAATTGTGAAACACAGAGTGCTTTCCCCTAACATGGGATGCAGGGCAAACATGTCTGCTCTCACTGCCCTTATTCAAAATACTGTTGAAAGTTAGTCAATAAAGCAAAAAAAGAAAAGAAAAGGCTAGGGAAGAAAAGACAGTTCAAAGAAGAAGAAATAAAACTGTCCCTGTTTTTATAGACATGATTGTCTACATAAAAAATCCCAAGAAATCTGGGATTTTTAGTTCCAGATGACTGGAACTAATAAATGAGCTTATAATGGTTGTAGGGTACAGAAAAGATACAGAAAATAAATTGTGTTGTAAAGACACATAGACATGACAGTTAAAAATGCACTACCAGTCCTGGCTGATGTGGCTCAGTGGATTGAGTGCCAGCCTGCAAACCAAAGGTTCACCAGTTTGATTCCCAGTCAGGACACATGCCTGGGTTGTGGGCCACGTAAAAATACAATACTATATTAAGTTACACAAAGAAGTGAATTCTTTAGTTATAAACTTAAGGAAACATGGTCAGACATTTGTGATGAAAACTACAAAGTACTGATGAGAGAAATCAAAGAGTGAATAATGGAGAGGCATATCATACTCAAGAATTAGAAGAATAACTTAATAAGGATGTTAATTTTCCCAAATTTATATACAAGTTTAATCAATTCCCCATAAAATATATTTGTAGGTTTAAACAAAACTATTCTAAGATTTTTTTTTTGTGGAAAGGCAAATGTAAAACAAATTTAAGAAAAAAAAGTAAATTTAGAGGAATTATTTTACCCAATTTCAAAACTTATTATTAGCTATAGTAATTAAGACTATATGGTAATGGCAGAGAGATAGACTCATAGATCAACTGAACAGAATAAAGAATCCAGTAATAGACCCACACAAATATACCCAACTATTTTTTTGACAAAGATGCAAAAGCAATGTAATAGAACATAGACTTGTCAACAAATGGAGCTGGATTAATTAGACAATCATATGTGAAAAAATAAACCTCAACTATGCCTCGCACCTTACACAAAAATTAACTGCAAAACAAATCACCACTTAAATGTAAAATCTTTTAGAAAAAAAAACAGAAGAAAATCTTCAGAATTTAGAACCTGGAAAAGAGTTCTTAGGCTTGACATAATACATAAAAGGAAAAAAAGTCCACTAATTGGACTTGATCAAAAGTAAAAAGTTTTTCTGTACAAAAGACCCTGTTAAGGGGTTGAAAAGACAACCTACACACTTGGAGAAAGTATTTTCAAAACACACATCCATCAAAGGATTAATATCTGGAATATATAAAGAACTTCAAAACTCAATAGTAAGAAAACAATTCAGTTAGAAAATGGGAAAATGATATGAACAGAAGTTTCACTGAAGAGGATATAGAGCTAGCAAATATGCATATGAAAAACTGCTTGGCATCAGCAGCCATTAAGAAAATGCAAATTAGAACCACAATGAGATATCACTATATAGCTATCAGAATGGGTAAAATTTTAAAAAAATAATGACAACCTGAAATGTTGGCAATGATGCAGAAAAATGGTATAATTCATACATTGTTGATGGGCATATGAAATGGTATAGTTACCCTGGAACAGTTTGATAGTTTTTTTTAAACTACATATGCAAATACCATACTAACTAGTCATTGTAGACCTGTGCAGTTATCCTAGAGAAATAAAAATTTATTTTCTCACAAAACACTGTAAATGAATATTTATAGAATTTTTTTAAACAGTCAAAGCCTAAAGAAAAAAACAGATATCTATCAACAGATGAACTGTTAAAGAAACTCTGGTGGTGGTTTTGTCGTTGTTGTTTTACCACAATAAGAATTTAAATAAAATGATATCATGTTCTACGAAATTTGTTCATGCTTAAATGCATAATAATAAGTTCAAATTAAATTTACAAATCATAAATATACCTATAGTATTAATTTAAAAAACCTGTGGTACATCCATACCATGGGATACTACTTAGAGATAAAAAAGGAGCAAAGTTTTGATATATGCAACAACCTAGATGAATCTTCAGAGATGTATACTGAGTGAAAAAATCAAATCTCAAAAGATTACCCATTGTATAATTCCAGTTATGTAATATTCTTGAAATAATAAATTTTAGAAATGGAGAAGAGATTAGTGGTTTCCTGGGGTTTAAGATGCAGCTGGAGAGAAGTAAGTGTGGTTATAAATGGCAACATGAGGAATGCTTGTGGTGATGGAAATAATCTGTATCTTGAAAGTATTCATGTCAGTATGTGGTTGTGATATTGTACTATAATTTTTCAAGATGTTACAAGTGATGGAAACTATGTAAAGGGCATATGGGATCTAACAACCATGAAAAACCATGGGTGAATTTTAAATGCGTATTGCTAAGTGAAAGAAACCAGTATGAAAGGCTGCATGCTGTATAATTACATTTGTATCACATTCTGGAAAAGCAGAACTATACAGATGGTAAATAGTTAGCTGTTGCTAGGAGTTTGGGAGAGGAAGAAGAGTGATGAATAGGTAAAGCATAGGTAAAATTTGGGGAGTGTAACTATTGTATTTTGTATTATACTGTAATTGTGGATACACGATACTCTGCACTTCTGAAACCCATAGAACCTTACAGCACAAAGAGTGAATATTAATGTGTACAAATTTAAAAATCATTTAAGGGGATCTATTCGTATGATGGAATGCAAACTGTAACAAAACAATCTTACTCTGTTACAAATATATGAAACAATCTCACTGGAGGGTGTGAGGAAAGATACGTGCTGACCTAAGTAATTTTGTTTTGTTTATTTAGTATATTTTATTGATTATGCTGTTACAGTTTTCCCAATGTTTCCTCCTTGATCCCCCTTCCATCCTGAACCCCCAACCCTCCAGCATTTCCTCCCACTTAGTTCATGTCCATGGGTTGTACATATAAGTTTATTGAGTTCTCTGTTTCCTATACTATTTTTAACCTCTCCCTGTCTACTTTAGGCCTACTGATTATGCTTCTATTTCCTGTACCTTTCCCTCCATTCTTCCCCTCTCCTTCCCCACTGAAAACCCTCCATGTGATGTCCATTTCTCTCATTCTGTTCCTGATCTAGTTGTTTTCTTAGTTTTTTTTTTTAAGTTCAGTTGTTGATAGTTGTCAGTTTGTTGTCATTTTACTGTTCATAGTTTTTAATCTTCTTCAATTTCTTACATAAGTCCCTTTAACATGTCATATAATAAGGGCTTGGTGATGATGAACTCCTTTAACTTGGCCTTATCTGGGAAGCACTTTTTCTGCCTTTCCATTCTAAGTGATAGCTTGGCTGGATAGAGTCATTTTGGGTGTAGGTCCTTGCCTTTCATGACTTTGAATACTTCTTTTTAGCCCCTTCTTGCCTGCAAGGTTTCTTTTGAGAAATCAGCTGACAGTCTTATGGGAACTCCTTTGTAGGTAACTGTCCCCTTTTCACTTGCTGCTTTTAAGATTCTCTCCTTATCTTTAATCTTGGGTAATGTAATTATGATGTGCCTTGGTGTGTTCCTCCTTGGGACCAACTTCTTTGGGACTCTCGGAGCTTCCTGGACTTTCTGGAAGTCTATTTCCTTTGCCAGATTGGGGAAGTTTTCCTTCATTATTTTTTCTAATAAGTTTTCAGCTTCTTGCTTGTTCTTCTTCTTCTGTCACCCCTATGATTTGGATATTGGAATGTTTAAAGCTATCCCAGAGGTTCCTAAGCCTCTCCTCATTTCTTTGAATTCTTGTTTCTTCATTCTGTTCCAGTTGGATGTTTATTTCTTCCTTTTGTTCCAAATTGTTGATTTGAGTCCCAGTTTCCTCCCCATCACTGTCAGTTCCCTGAATATTTTGCTTTATTTCACTTCAGATAGCCTTCATTTGTTGTTGCATTTTTCGACCAAGCTCAGTCAATTCTGTGAGCATCTCCATTAACCAGTGTTTTGAACTCTGCATCAGATAAATTGTCTATCTACCCATCACTTAGCTCTTTCTCTGAAGTTTTGGTCTGTCCTTTCATTTGGGCCATATTTCTTTGTTTCACTGCACCTGTTATGTTGTCAGGAGGCGGGCCATTAGGTATTCTTCAGCAACTGTCTTTCCTGCCTTATTGCACTGTCTGTGGGAGAGGGGATAGAGAGGGAACAATGTGGCTTGTGTGCTTGGCTCTAGTCCCAGTTTCCAATAAACTCTTGTGTGGAACAGGGAGTTTCTTCCACCGTGACAACCACCATCATAGTTTACAGCTAGCTTTGAGTCTTAGTTTCCTGGTCAGCCAGCCCTGCCTTGCTCATGTGGTCCTCTCAGCCAGCCCTCCTGCCTAGCTGCCTGTCTCCTTCCTACCCATCTGGATGAATGTTTCTTTAATTCCATGGTTGTCAGAGTTCCATGTAGTTTGATTTTCTGGTACTTCTGGTTGTTTATTGTTTTTAGATTGGTTGTTATCCTTCTTTTGTTTGTGTGAGTTAGGGAAAAGTTTCTATCTACATCTCCATCTTGGCTGAAACTCTGACCTAAGTAATTTTGAAAAGAGCAGAGATCATAAGACTAAGGAGAAAGAAACCACTGTATCCATAACAACTGTACTCTAGTTGACAGTGTTGATCCCACAGAAGTATGAGTTAAACTTGAGACCGGTATGTGAGTATGCAAGAGTTGAACAATTAAGTAAATTAATGGTGTATAGCAGAAACTAGGTTTCCTATGCTTGTAGTAAGAGTTTATAGAGAATAAGCAAAGGGAGAAAGCTTGAATGATTCATGTTGTACTGGATTAGAGTCCATACTTATATAACTAATGACTTAATAGTGAAGGAAAAGATGCAAATCCCCATAAAGAAGAATCCAAAATAATTTATGTAAATACTCTGCAAGAAGGTAGAGTTAAGTCTTCGCTCGTTAAAGTGTGCCCTGTGCATAGTGATTTCCTATCAGTATGGAAGGTGGAAAGAAAAGAGTAACTTTATAGTGGAGAAACATGATTAACACTATCTCAAGCCAGATGATCAAAGTTAATATCAACAATGATGAATTATGTAGATACTATATATACTTGATATAGTATGATAAAAATGGCATATTACTTCTATGGTCTTCCTCTCCAAATGCATACCCCAGGTCAATCTAGCAAATCACAACTAAGGGGCATTCTATAAAATACCTAATGAATACTTCTCAAAACTGTCATGGTCATAAAAAGAAAAATCTGAGAAACTGTAATAGCTGAGGAAGTGTGATAACTAAGTATAATTCAGTATGCTAGGAGAGATTCTGAAGCAGAAAAAATGTGTTAGTTAAAAATGAAGGAAATCTAAAGTATAGACTTTAATTAATAATAATGTTAATGATTAATATTAATCATATTAGTTAATGCTTAATATTAGATCAATATTAGTTCTTTAGAGAAACTGAATGCGAGGAACACTGGAACTCTGTATTATCTTCACAATGTTTTTTGAAATCTAACACTATTCTGAAATTAAAAGTTCACTTAAAATGTTAAAGGATGTGTTTAGAGTTAAATTCTAAGGGTTGTTACTATTTTTAGGGACTAATTGCATTTATTTAGAAATGTACTTACTAATGTTTCAATTAAAGAATGGTAATTTCTGCCCTTATCTTTAGAGTTCTGGCCAAGATGGAAATGTAAGTAGAAACACTTCATTTCCTCACACAACCAAAAGAAGGGTAACAACCAATTTAAAAACAACAAACAACCAGAAGTGCCAGAAAATCAAACTGCATGGAAGTCCAACAACCAAGGAGTTAAAGAAGAAACATTCATCCAGACTGGTAGGACAAGCAGAGATGGGCAGCCGGGACAGAGAGGACATGTGGCAAGGTGGTGGCTGGTGGATGGGATTTGCCCCATTCCTGAACAGATAAGGTAGGAGGAACAACTGGGGAGCAAGACAGACCAAGCAATGCAGGATTCCAGTGCAGGGAAATAAAGCCTCAAAACCTCTGGCTGAAAAAACCTGTGGGGATTGTGGCAGTGGGAGAAACTCCCAGTCTCACAGTAGAGTCCATTGGAGAGGCCCACAGGATCTTAAAATGTACACAAGCCTACACACTTGGGGGATCAGCACATGAAAGGGCAAAATACCCATGTAGGGTGCGAGGGAAGTGACTTGCTCCACATGAGTGGAGCAAGTGAGCATGTGGCATTGTCTCCTTTTGGACCCCTTCCCACATACAGCACCACAATGCAGCAATGTGGGTTATGCCATCCTGAAGATAGCTAAGGCTCTGCCCCTTACAACATAACAGGTGCCCAGAGACAAAGACATATGGCCCAAATGAAAGAACAGATCAAAAGTCTAGAAAAAGAACTAAGTGATGAGGAGATAGCCAAACTAGTAGATGCAGAGCTCAAAACACTGGTAATCAAGATGCTCACAGAAATGATTGAGCTGATTTCTTAAAAGAAACCTTGCAGGCAAGAAGGGGCTAGAAAGAAGTATTCCAAGTCATGACAGGCAAGGACCTACATCCAAGATACTCTATCCAGCCAAGCTATCACTTAGAATGGAAGGGCAGATAAAGTGCTTCTCAGACAAGGCCAAGTTAAAGGAGTGTATCATCACCAAGCCTTTATTATATGAAATGTTAAAGGGACTTATGTAAGAAATTGAAGAAGATCAAAAACTATGAACAGTAAAATGACGATAAACTGCTATCAACAACTGAACCTAAAAAAAAAAAAACAATGAAAATAAAAACTAAGCAAACAACTAGACCAGGAACAGAATGAGAGAAATGGACATCACATGGAGGGTTTTCAGTGAGGTGGGGTAGGGGGGTAATGGGGGAAAAGGTACAGGGAATAAGAAGCATAAATGGTAGGTATAAAATAGACAGGGAGAGGTTAAGAATAGTATGGGAAATGGAGAAGCCAAAGAACTTATAGGTATGACCCATGGACATGAACTAAGGGGAAGGAATGCTGGTTGGAGAGGGGTGCAGGGCAGAGGGGGATAAAAGGGAGAAAAAATTGGGACAAGTCTAATAGCATAATCAATAAAAGATACTTAAAAATAGCAGTTTCTTTCCTAACTATGACTGTACAAAGCCATAGAGGCTAAAATAGATAAGGGCAATTGTGCATATTGTGATGACAGGGGAGCATAAAGACTGCTTCGATTCAGTTTTGGCATTCAGAATGCTCAAGAAGTAGTGTAGAATGTTCTCTTCTCTGGTTATCTTAGAAAATGTTAGAGAAAAAATTTTCACTTGAGAGGCACTATAGATACTGTATCAAAAATATGGTTATTGTTCCAGTACATGTAGTCATTAATTCTCAGATGTCTAAATGATGAGATTGGAAGTCAAAAACTGCATCAGGTTAGGGGTATGTTGGGCAGAAAGTATCCTGAAACTCATGAAATTATTTTGGTTTCTAAAGGTATATGGTAACCATTTGAAAAGGTCTAAATTTTTTAAAGATTTTAGATATTTATTGTTTTAGAGAGAAAGGCATGGATGGAGAAAGAGAGGGAGAGAAACAGGTTGGTTGCCTCTCACATGCCCCCATCTGGAGACATGGCCCACAACCCAGGCATGTATTGTACCAGGAATCTAATTGGTGACTTTTCAGTCTACAAGCTGGTGCTCAACCCATTGAGCCACACTAGCCATAGCTGAAAAGGTCCAATTTCATTTGGAAAGATACCTCATAATTTCAGGTTTAGGTACTTCAGGCCTGATCTGTGGTTTTCTGGCAAATGAGATGGCTTCTCAAGGGAAGTGATACAAACACTCTGTAATTTGAACAGAGGAACCATTTAACGTCAACCTTATTCACTTAAGACTGCTTAGGTAGCCTATAAGACCAGAGTGCAAGCAGAAGCAAAGCAGAAGAGTGGACTTCTCTCACTGGCTGCTTTAAGGTCTTTGAAAGGGATTTCTCTGACAAGGGCTTAATTTAGGCTTATAGTAATAATAATTAAGAGCAGTTTGAGGGGGTGGAAGAGAGATAACAATGATATTGGAGAAAGGAAAGCTAAGCACACAGAGATCTAAACTTGCTCAGGGCTCACATAGCCTGGGAATAACCCCAGTTTAGCATAAAGTCCTAGGCCCTTCCTTCCTTCCTTCTTTCCTTCCTCCCTCCCTCCCTGTCTCCCTCCTTTCCTTCCTTCCTTCCTTCCTTCCTTCCTTCCTTCCTTCTTTTGACCTCAACTTTATTTTTTTCTCTTTTTATGAATTTATTGGGGTGACACTGGTTAACAAAATTATATAGGTTTCAGGTGCACACTTCCACAACACATTATTTGTATATTGTTTTGTGTTTTCACCACCCCAAGTCAAGTCTCTTTTAATCACATAGATCTGCTTTTATGTGACCTGGCTTCTGGCTGGGATGCTCACTCAACATTTACCAGAGATTCCTTAAGCTGTGTAGCAAGCAAAATGTGGTATCAGTTGCCTGCTTTCTTTGTATAATAGTGGTGATCAATGTGTTGGGAGAGGCGATTAGGGATTGCAAAGTGAAAATTTCTGGAGTAATCATTGCAAGAAGTGTTCTTCCTGGAGCAATCAGGTCAGTTACTAAGAAACTAAGGTTCACATCCAAAGAGAGTATTTTTGGGGGGAATATTTATTTTTTTATTGTTGACACTAGTACAGATGTTCCCCGTTCTCTACCACCCTTTGCTGCCCTCCATGTAGTCCCTATCCCACTCCCGGCCTTCACAACATTGTTGTCTGTATCTATGAGCTATGCATATATGCATATATGTTATTTGCCTAATCTCTTCCAGTCCCCCTAAATCTCTTCCCCACTCAGATCTGTCAGTCTGTTCCATGTGTCTATGCCTCTGGTCCTATTTTGTTCATCAGTATATTCTGTTCATTGGATGTCACATATGAGTGGATGGATGGCTGTTGGGTGGATACATGGATAGATATGTAAGTGGATGGATGGATGGATGGATGGATGGATGGATGGATGGATATGAGGATTAAAAATTCCAAGGCAGTGCTTTCTAAGTTGTGTTCCTGGAAGTCATGAGTGCCTCCTGGAAGTCAATATTTGTCTTCCTCTGACTGGCTTATTTCACTTAGCAAAATAACCTCCAAGTCCATCCATACTGTCACAAAGAGTAATTGTTCTTTCTTTTTTACAGCCATGTAGTATTTCATTGTGTAAATATACCACCTCTTTTTTTTCTATTCATCTACTGATGGCCACTTGGGTTGTTTTCAGATCTTAGTGATTGTAAATAACAGTGCAATGAACATAGGGATGTATATAATCTTTTTTATTGGTATTTCAGCATTCTTAGGGTATATTCCCAGCAGTGGAATTGCTAGGTAAAATGGCAGTTCTATTTTTAATTTTTGAGAAGACTTCATACTATTTTCACTGTGACTGTATCAATCTGCATTCCCACCGACTGTGCATGAGGGTTCCCTTTTCTCCACAATCTTGCCATCACTTGTTTATTGATTTATTGATGATAGCAGGTGTGAAGTGATACCTTATTGTGGTTTTAATTTGCATCTCTTTGATGATTCAGGTAATTTGTCCATTTAGTATTTGGGTTGTCTGCTTCTTTGTTTTGAGTTGTAAAAGTTCTTTGTATATTTTGAAAATTAACCCATTATTAGATGTATCATTGGTGAATCTTGAGAAAGAAGAACAAATTTGGAGAGACCACAATACTGAATATCAAACTGTACTACAAAGTCATTGTAATCCAAACAGCCTGGTACTGGCACAATAACAGTCATATAGATGAATGAAACAGAATAAAGGCCCAGAAATGAACTTATACCTTTATGGTCAATGATACTTGACAAAGGAGGCAAGAACATACAATGGAGTAAAAACAGTCTCTTCAACAAATGGTGTTGGGAAAACTAGACTGGTACATGCAAAAAAAATGAAAATAGACCACCATCTTACACCACCATACTCAAGAATAAACTCAAAATGGATAAAAGACTTAAATATAAGTCATGAAACCATAAAAATCTTAGAAGAAAACAGGCAGCAAAATCTCAAACATCTCATGTAGTAATATTTTTTTGCCAGTTTATCTCCCAGGCAAGGGAAATAAAGAAAAAAAAATAAACAAATGTGGTTACATCAAAGTAAAAAGCTTCTTCATGGCTAAAGAAACCATCCTCAAAATGGAAAGGAAATTCACTGTAGGAGAGAACATATATGTCAATGATACCTCCAAAGAGTTTTTTTTTTTCAAAGATTGCCATACTACTCCATGCAAACTGTAGAAATAGTTGATGTTATTTAACACTTATGTTAAAATATGCAGATCTGTAAGACTACACATTGTTCTAAAATTTTAAAAATTTCTATAAATTCTTTGATATGTTTGTAAATTTTACTTTGTTTATTTCTAGGAGGGATGGGTGGGAGTGGCAAAAGAGGAAGGTCCTTATCCCCAACTGTTCCCATTAGACTATACCAAATAATTTAATTTTTCCACTGTTCTGCTTGCGATGTCTTCACTCCTATGTCTGTTCTACATAATTAAAAATTATTTCTTACACATTGGCTTAATGAGTAATGACTTTACCATCAAGTCCCCTGACTCCCACAGAGTTAAGTTATACAGAGACAGTTAAATTTGCCTGAAAACCAATGAAAATAACTTTTGGAACATAAAAGTGAGACTGAAAAATCTAGTTCAGCATGGTCTCTGAGACTCTCAGGGTTAACATGTGTGTGTCCACAAATGCACACATGTCCTGCAAGACAGGACCCTTGGCTAGCTGTACTGACTATGAGCTATGTTAGTGGATTGTGTTATTCTTAATTAAAAATGATTCTATTTACCCTGAAAGTCCCATTTCTCCTAATCAGATTATTGTATAAGTATCCTATTTTTTATACTATATGTTTCTAAAAGCACCTGTAAACTTAAAAAAATATAATACCATTTGAAATATACTTAAGAGAATTGGTATAACATACCATTTATTTTTCTTTTCTGAAAAAAAATTAGCAAAGACATACACCTTTTTAAAAAATCAATAATTCACATATAAAATTGTTTAAGTTTAAGGTGTACAAGTGTTGGTTTGATACACTTATACATTGTAATATGGTTATAGTAAAGTTTTAGCTAACATCTGTAGCACATCACATAGTTATGTGTTGTTTTTTTTTTGTATGGTTAAGAACATTCAATATCTAGTCTCAACAACTTCGAAGTATATGAATTTTGTCTGGAAAAAGTCCAACCACTGTTAATATAACAAGAACAGTTTGTGCAACATTGATGTAACCTGGCAGTCAATGAGAGTGAACTGGAAAGTGCATACATAAACCATGATGACTTCACTGTACTAGTCAGTGGGGGTGGTAAACGCTGTTGGGTGAGCATGTGTACTGTGTGGCCATCCCATTCAAAATGTCTGAATGAGTAGAGCAACAAATAGGCATCAAATTCTGCATTAAGTTTGAACATGTTTCTGTGGAAACCATTCAGATAATTCAGAAGGCTGCAGCTATGGGCAACTGGTGATTGGCAGCTTCATCATGACAGCATGCCCACTTATGCATCATGTCTCTTGCAGAGTTTTTTGGTGCAATATCAAATTTCCCAGGTGACCCAGGCCCCCTACAGCCCAGATGTGGTGCCCTGAAACTTCTGAGTTTTCCCAAAACTAAAATCACCTTTGAAAGGAAAGAGATTTTAGACTGTTGATGAAATTAAGGAAAATATGACAGAGCAGCTGATGGCAACTAGAAGTGTGTGAGGTCCCAAGGTGCCTACTTTGAAGGGGCCTGAGGCATCATTGACCTATGTACAATGTTTCTTGTATCTTGTCTCTTCAATAAATGTCTTTATTTTTCATATTACATGGATGGATACCTTCTGGACAGACCTTGTATAATATAGTATTGTTAATTATAATTATTATGCTGTGTAATAGTTCTCCAGAACTTATTCATTTTCTAGTTGGAAATTTGTACCCTTTAGCAACATCTTCCCAATTCTCCCACCCATAAACCCTGGTAGCTACCATCCTACTCTGAGTTTGTATGAGTTTGGCTTTTTTAGGTTCCACTTATAAGAGACATCATACAGTATTTGTCTTTCTCTGCTGGGCTTATCTCACTAAGCATTATGCACTCAAGATCCATTCATTTTGTCGCAAATGGCAGGATTTCCTTCTTTTTTATGGTAAAAAATATTTGTGTGCATGAGTGTGTGTGTAACACATTTTCTTTATTCATCTATCAATGGACACTGAGGTTGTTTTCATGTCTTGGTTATTGTGAATAATGTTGCAATAAACATGGCAATATAGGCATATTTTTTGATATCTTGTTTTCATTTCATTTAATTTTTTGGATATACACCCAGATACAAGATTGCTGGATTACATGGTAGTTGTATTTCTGATTTTTTAGGAACTTCCATATTGTTTTTCACAGTGGCTGAACCTATATACATTCTCACCAACAGTGTACAATGGTTCCCTTACTTCACACCCTCAGTACCATGTGTTATTTCTTGTCTTCTTTTTAAAAAATGTTTTATGGTATTTTTTATTACCATATATCCCCCTTATACCCACTCCCCTTTCAATCATCACAATGTTGTCCATGTCCATGAGTTCTTTTCCTTTTTGCTTGATCTATCCATCCTCATCCCCCTACCCCCACCCCAGAGCTGTCAGCCGGCTCTCCATGTGCGAGTCTATCTCTATTTTGCTTGTTAGTTCAGTTTGTTCATTAGATTCCACACATATGAGTGAAATCATATTGTATTAGCCTTTCTCTGACAGGCTTACCTCAGTATGTCTCCAGGTACAACCAGGCTGTTGCAAAGGGTAAATTTTTCTTTTTTTTTTATGGCCGGGTAGTATTCTGTTGTGTAAGTGTCCCATAGTGGTTTCATCCATTCATCTACTGATGGACACTTGGGCTGCTTCCATATCTTGCTGTTTGTAAATAATGTTGCAGTGAATATGGGGTGCTTATATTCTTTCCAATTATTGTTTCCAGTTTCTTCAGGTAAATTCCCAAAAGTAGAATTGCTGGGTCATAAGGCAGTACCATTTTTAATTTCTTGAGGTATCTTCATACTGCTTTTCATAGTGGCTGCAACAATCTGCATTCTCACCAACAGTGCAAAAGTGTTCTCCTTTCTCCATACCCACGCTATCACTTGTTTGTTGATTTTTTTATGATAGCCATTCTGACTGGTATAAGGTGATATCTGTGATTTAGTTTGCACTTCTCTGATGATTAGTGACATTGAACATCTTTTATAATGTCTATTGGCCATCTGTATGTCCTGTTTAGATAAGTGTTTATTTAGGTTCTTTGCCCATTTTTTAAATGGATTGTTTGATTAATGGTGTTGAGCTTTATAAGTTCTTTATAACTTTATGTTATTAACCCCTTATCAGATATACCATTGGTGAATATATTCTTTTATTCAGTAGATAGTCTTTTGGTTTTGTTGATGGTTTCCTTTGCTGTGCAAAAATTTTAATTTGTTGTAGTTCCATTTGTTTATTTTTCCTTTGTCTCCCTTGCTTGAGGAGATATATCAGGAAAAATATTGCTACATGAGATGTCTGAGATGTTGCTGCCTATGTTTTCTTCTAGGAGTTTTGTAGTTTGGGGTTTATCATTTAAGTCTTTAGTGCATTTTGAATTTATTTTTGTGTGTGGCATAAGAAGGTTGGTCTAGTTTCATTTTTCGGTGCATATCTGTCCAATTTTCCCAACACCATTTATTGAATAAACTACTATATGCACTTGCTTTGTCTGTCAAATATTAATTGACTATAAAGGTGTGGGTTTATTTCTGGGTTCTCTATTCTGTTACATTGATCTATGTGTCTGTTCCTATGCCAGTATCATGCTCTGTTGATTACTATGGCCCTATGGTATAGTTTAATAGTAGGTAGTGTGATTCTTTCAAATTTGTTCTGCTTTCTCAATATTTCTGTTGCTATTTGGGGCTTTTTGTGGTTCCATATAAATTTTTTGAAATATATGTTCTCTGAAATATACCATTGGTATCTTGATAGGAATTGCATTGAATCTATAGATTGCTTTGGGTAGTATGGGTGTTTAAATGATGTTAATTCTTCTTATCCATGAACACAATATATGCTTCTGCTTATTTGTATCTTCTTTAATTTCTCTCTTCAGTATCTTGTGATTTTCTGAGTACAGGTCTTTTACATCCTTGGTTAGGTTTATTCCTAGGTATTTAATTTTTTTAAGCAATTGTGAATGGGCTTGCTATCTTAATTTCACTTTCTGATAGTCCATTTTAGCATATAAAAATGCAACTGATTTCTGGATATTAATTTTGTATCCTGCTACTTTACTGAATTTATTTGTCAATTCTAGTAGGTTTTTGGTGGAATCTTTAGGGTTCTCTATGTATAGTATTGTGTCACCTGCAAATAAAGGCAGTTTTATTTCTTATTTTACAATTTGCGTGCTTTTTTTCCTTCTTCTTGTCTGATTGCTATGACTATGACATCCAGTACTATGTTGAATAAAAGAGGTGAAAGTGGGCATCCCTATCTTATTCCCAATTTTAAGGGGGATGCTTGTAGTTTTTGCCTGTTGAGTATGATGCTGGCAGTGGGTTTGTCATATCTGTCCTTTATCATGTTTAGATATGTTCTCTCTATTCCCACTTCACTGAGAATTTTTATCATAAATGGGGCTGGATTTTATCAAATATTTTTTCTGCATTTATTGATATGATCATGTGTTTTTTTATCCTTTATTTTATGTGGTGAATCATATTTGTTGATTTGCAAATGTTGTACCAACTTTGCATTCCAGAATAAATCTCACTTGATCATGGTGTATGATCTTTTTGATGTATTGCTGTATTAGATTTGTTAATATGTTGTTGAGGACTTTAGCATCTATGTTCATCAGAGATATCAGTCTATAATTTTTTATAGTGGCTTTATCTGGTTTTGTAATTAGGATAATGCAGTCCTCATAAAATGAGCTTGGGAGTCTTCCGTCTTCTTGAATTTTACTTTACATCCTACCAACATTTGTTATTTCTTCACTTCTTAATGCTAGCCATTCTGACAGGGGTGAGGTGATATATCATTGTGGTTCTGTCTTGCATTTTCCTGAGGATTAGTGATGTAGAGTATCTTTTTATGTACCTACTAGCCATTTGGATATTTTCTTTGGAAAAATGTCTATTCTGTTCCTCTCCCCATTTCTAAATCAAATTATTTTTTTGTTATTAAGTTGTATGAATTTTTAAGTATATTTTGGATATCAATACCTTATTTGATATATAGATTTCAAATATTTTCCCCCATTCTGTAGGTTGCATTTTCATTTTATGATTATTTCTTTAGCTGTGTAGAAGCTTTTAGTTTGAGTCCCACTTACTGATTTTTGCTTTAGTTGCTGCTGCTTTATGTGTCATATTTAAAAATCATTACCAAGACCAATGTGAAGCGGCTTCTTTTCCATATTTTCTTGAAGGAATTTTATAGTATCAGATCTTTTGTATAAGCCTTTAATCTATTTTGAGTTTATTTTTGTGAGTGGTATAAAACGGGAGTTTAATTTCATTTCTCTGCATGTGGTGATCCAGTTTTTCCAGCATCGTTTGTTGAAGAAAGTATCTTTTACCCATTGAGTATTCTTGGCTCACTTGTCAAATGTTAGATGAGCATATATGTGTGATTTATTCTATTTTGTTATTTTGTGTCTGTTTTATGCCCGTATCATACTGGTTTTATTACTATAGCTTTGTAATATAGTTTGAAATTTAGGAAGTGTTATGTTACTGGTTTGTAATTCTTTTTCAGGACTGTGTTGTTGTTTGGAGGTCTTTTGTGTTTTCATTCGTATTTTAGAATTGTTCTTTTTATTACTGTGAAAATGCCATTGAGATTTTGGTAAAGATTGAATTGAATCTGTAATAGATGGTTTTGGATAGTATGGACATTTTAACAATATTAACTCTTTCAATCTATGAACATGGGATATCATTCCATTTGTCTGTAACTTCTTCAATTTCTATCATTAAAGTCTTGTAGTTTTCACTGTATACACCATTTACTTCCTTAGTTAAGTTTATTCATAAGCATTTTACAGATTTTGATGCTATTTTGAATGGAGTAGTTGTTTTTATTTCTTTTTCCAATATTTTGTTGTTATTATATATAAACACAACTGATTTCTGTATGTCAGCTTTACATTCTGCAACTTTACTGCATTTATTGAATAGTTCCAATTGTTTTGGGGGTAAGTTTTCAGGATTTTGTGTATATAAGATGATATCTGCAGATGACTGTGTTATTTCTCCCTTTCCAGGTCAGATGTCATTTGTTTCTTTGTCTTGCCTAATTGCTCCAGTTAGGACTTAAGTTCTACGTTGAATAAGAGTGATATGAGTGGACACTTGTTTTATTCTCAATATTAGAGCAAAACCTTTCAACCTCCAAGTGTTGGGTATATTGTTAGCTGTGGGTTTGTCATGTATGGCCTTCACTATGTTGAGGTGTATTCCTTCTATATCAAATTTGTTGAAGGTTTTCTTTAAATCATAAAATTATGCTGTATTTTGTCAAATGATTTTTCTCCATCTATTGAAATGATCATATAATTTTTATCTTTCATCCTATTAATATTGTATATTATATTTACTGATTTGGATATATTGACCCATCCTTGTATCCCAGGGATAAATCCCACTTAGTCATGATGTTTGATCCTTTTAATGAACTGTTGAATTTAGTTTGTTAATTTCATTTGCTATCTGTATATTATCTTTGGTGCAATATTTGTTGTGTACTTTCCTTATTTTCTAAGTACATAATTTGTTTTCTTACTGTCAAGTATTGAAAGTTCCTTATATATTCTTGATACTAATCCTTTGCTAGATATATAATTTGCCAATATTTTCTGCCAGTCTCTGTGTAGCTCATCTTGTCATCCTCTCTACACAGTGCTTTAGCAAAGCAAAACTTTTCAATTTTTATGAAGTTAAATTATCAATTTTTCCTTTTATGAATTGTAGTTTTGTTGTCAAGTCAAAGAACTTGCTGCCCAGTGCTGTATTCTAAATATTTTCCTGTTTTTTTAATATTATAGTTTTATATTTTTCATTAAAATCAGTGATCCATTTTGAGTTAATTTTCCTATAACATGCAGGGGATATATATCCTACTGGTTTTGCTTCTCTGGTTCAATTGCAAATGATATACTCCTTCATTCCAAAAAAAATTGATATTTTATATTTTGAATGTGATCATTCCAAGACATAAATTCCTTAGCTGAGGGCTGTCTATTTTTGGTATTTGTCATCTTACCTGACTGATTTCTTTAATTGGTTATCTTTCATTATGAACTATTTTAATTCACATTACTTTCTAAATATACTAAGGTTCTAAATTGAAGGTTCTTTCTTTTACAAGGATATTTAATATTTTTCTACAAGTACTTCTCAGAAGGACTACTGACTTCAGCCCTCTTCCACTCTTCAAATCAGTCTGGTAGTCACTCAGCCTAACAACTGACTTATATCTAGGCCAAATTTTGAATTACAGATCATTGTGATGGAATGCATTTTCTCTTAGGGAAATCAGCTCTTCTCACATACTTCTTTCAGCTACTCTTTCAGTGCTCATTAAAATAAAATTTTCCTCTAAATTTTTTAAATTTTACATGATTTTTACATTTTCTGTAATAACAGTAATATAACAAGATTATTTTTAAGAAATATTTTTTTCATTTTGTGATAGGGTGGCTTCTAGTCCATTATACAACCAAAAGTGGAATAACTAAATACTGTAGCATATAGTAAGTTCTGTGTTGCATAGATCAAATCCTGCCTACTTGTTCTGTTTCCCCCCAAGAATTGTCTTAGTTCTTTTTCATGTTTATTCTGTCATGTGAGTTTTATAATCACTTTGTACTAAAATCCTATTGGGATTGAAAGTACACTGGATTGCTTAATTGGTCTACCTCACATCTGAGATTGAATCTTCCTATCATGACCACTGTGTTTCTCTGTCAAGTGTTCTTTTATGTTTTTGAGTGCTGTTTCATAATTTTTTTCTTAAAGTGTGTCTATAATATTTGATCTTTTTAGTCCAAGGTAGTAAGGTGAATTATTAAAATATTTTCATGATATTCTAAATAGGGTTGTTTCTTCATTTACACTTTCTAATTGGTTATGACTTGTATTTATTCTTACATACAGATATTGTACCCCAAAACCTGCTAAGTTTACTTATTATTTCTAATAATTTATCTCGAGAATTTATCTTCTTTTCCCACTTTCATGTCTTATTTATTTATTTTTGTCTGATTACATTGTGCCTTCTAGCACAGTGTCGAATTATTTCAGGCAACAAGAATAGTTGCCTTTTAAAATATTTTAATTAACATGCTTTCCTAGTTTCATCTTAAGTTTGATATTTGACTAATCAGTGTCAGAAAGTTATCTTCCTATTTTGATAATGATATGTACATAATTTTAAAAATTATAAATGAGTGTTAAATTGGTTCAAATATTTTTTCTTTATATTTTCTGATAAAATGTCTTTTTTTTGTTTAGTCTATTTGCATAGTCACTATTCCCAGTAGAATTTCTGATATTGGACAGTTTTTACATTCCTGGGATAAATTCTACTTGACCATGATATATTGTTATTACTTTTTTAAGGTATTGCTAGATTTAATTGACCAAACATTTATTAAGGAATTTTGAAGGTATATGACATATATTCATAAGTAAGATTAATCTATAATTATATTTTCTTATTTTCTCCTTGAACAATCTTAATATCAAGCTTATTAAAACTATTAAATTCATGTTAGGAGGAATAAAAAAAATCCATGAATGAATGGAAGACAAAGCTGTGGAACCTTCACACAAAACCAAACTAGATAAAAAATATATAGGGAAAGAAAATATAAGAAAAATAGAGGATTGCCCTAGGAAGTGAAATATTTGAATAATAGGAAACCTATAAGGAGAGAAAACTATGAAAGGAGGGGGAATTAATTCAAAGAAGTGATTCAAGATGATTTTCATTTCCCAGAACTAAAGAACATGAGTTTCCAGATTGAATGAGCATACTAGGAACAATACATGGGAAGAGACCCACAAAAAGGTACATCATAGTGCAATTTCAAAACAATAGCAACAGAAAGATAGTTGTAAGATTTTTCAGGTAGGAAAAAAGTAGATTACTTGGAAAGGATCAGGAATCAAGATGACATCTGACTTCTCAATAGCAACATGGACAACTACAAAATCATGTAGGAATTCCTTTGAAATTCTGAGAGAAAAATATTTTCCACTTAGAATTCTATACCCATTCAAAAATAGCAAGCAAGAGAGTAGAATAAACATGTGTTTAGATATGTCAAGTTGAAGAATTTAACTTCCATGTACCAACTTTGTAGGGATATACTGAAAGATAAGTTCCACCAAAACAGTAATACCAGTAAAATAAAGCAAAATCTAATGTAAAAATAGGGGTGGTGTAAGGTGAAATCACCAAGATGGTAGAGCAGGAAGCCCTAGACCCTTCTTCCCCCCCACAAACACACTGACTCAGCAACAACTCACAGGCATATTCCATTTGTGAAGAATCAGAAACCAAATGAGTCTCTTATATCCCAGCAGAATACAAACACAGACTCACTGCAGATGCTAAGGAAATTTAGGACAACCTTACACTGGAGACCCTGCCCTCAGTGCAGCACCATAAGATCAGAAAGACACTCCCTAGCTCCCAACCTCACCTAATGTTCCAGCTATTCTGAGGGGGCTCCCTGAGGACTAGCTTCTATCTTGGTGGTCTTGAAGCTCTGATGAGTCCAGTACAGACTAGCTGCCCAGGGGCAAATGGAAGTTGTACCTTAGGCTGGTAGGTGCCGTTGATTCTCATTCCTGCTCAGCATGAGGTAAGGAAATGAAAAATCCCAGCTTACAGCTTCCCCCTATGGAGGGAAAAATGATGGCTATTTTTGTTTTTGTTTCTTTGTTACAAAAATCAAGAGACTGAAAAGGTTGGAAGGACTGGCTATAACAAATTTGTGAATTATCAGTGATTCCATTATACATACTTATATCATTGAGTATTCATGAAGAAAATGTCCAGTATCCCAA
Source organism: Tonatia bakeri (assembly GCA_004024845.1). Classification (NCBI taxonomy): domain Eukaryota; kingdom Metazoa; phylum Chordata; class Mammalia; order Chiroptera; family Phyllostomidae; genus Tonatia; species Tonatia bakeri. Next base: position 23,332 of record PVIA01004910.1, read on the forward strand.
TTTCTCAGGGGTTACCCAAAGAACTAGCATTTTGTCTTGCTAGTCTGGAAGCTCTGATGGGTCCAGTACATTGTAGCCACCAGAGTAGAACACAAGCAGTGGCTTGAGCTAGTAGCTACCATAGCAACCTCACCCACAATGTTTCCTTCCTAGAATCTATAGTCTCTTTGACCTTATTTTATTTTGTTTTTATCTTGTCCTGGCTACCTGTTGTCTTTTACCGACTACACTTTGGGCTATAGGGATTTACATTGAGAAAATTATCCATCAATGTTCATGAAGTTCATTGTAAATCCATATTCACTAGTCTTAGAAGGTACTCATTATATTTAAGAACCCTTGTATTTTAATGGACTCCCTATCTCAATACCCAATTACCATTCCAGACTTTTTAGATGTGGCCTCCTACTTGATACATGCATGTGTGTTCCCTGAAAGTCTATGACCTCCATTTCAAAAGCTCTCTCTTCCTCTCTTCTTTTTCTTTTTCCTCTTTCTCTTCCCCTCCTCCTTCTTCACCCCCCCCCTTCTCTTCATTTTTGCTTAGCTTCTCTCTTGGAAGACAGAAAAGTTTCCTTTCATTTCCAAGACAAATATCTTTGTCTTTCCCTTTACTCTTCTTTTGGGACCATACTCCATCAATTATAAACTTCTCTGAGAATTTTTAGGCCCTCTTTTCCTGGTTTCTTTTCTTTCATTTGTACTTGAAAGCCAATATTACACGGTGTATACAAGTATACACTCTGGAGTCAGAATACCTAAAATTGAGCCTGAATTCTACTACTTAAGTGCTGTCTGAGAATAAATCACTTAGCTTTTCTGAGCTTTCAATTTCTGTCTATAAACCAACAGGATTGTTTCAAAGGATAAAGTGAAATAAAGGATAAAGGATAAAGTGCTTAGCAGAATGCCTGGATAATATAAGATATTGTTAGAGATTATGCTAAAAATTATGATTTTGATCAAAATTATGAATTTCAGTTTTCCCCTGTCCTAGAACAACTCTCCCTCATCCCTGGTATCTCCCCATTACCTTTAATTATAACAGAATTTTTAGGCCCTCTTTTCCTGGTTTCTTTTCTTCCACTTATACTTGAAAGTCAGTATAGTATGTACAAGTACAGACTCTGGAGTCAGAATACCTAAACTTGAGCACAGATTCTACAAATTAAGTGCTGTTTCTATTCCCACCAACTCCTCTTTACTTAACCACAGACTTCTGTTCTTAGTGTTTGACTAAAACTGCTCTCTTGATCAGGCTGAATCTTTCTGGTTCTAGTCCAGTGCTCAATCACCTCTACTGAAATGTCTCCTGTGAAATATGCTGGCTGATTCCACTGGCATGTTTTTTTCTTCTTCAATTCTACATGATCTATCTGGATCTAAAAGACAGGTCTTAATAGTTGTCATTATGTAGGTTATCAGAAAAGACTAAGTAGCCTTTCAACAGAAAAAATGACATTTAATTTCTCAAGTATCGTTTCTTGAAGTATTATAATCTAGTGCTTCTGACCTGATTTCAAATCATTCTCATTCACTCTTCCACTCTTGTTAATCTTATCACCCTTCATCTACATTACGCTCTCCTAAAAAATTTTTAAAATGAAATATTTCATAACACTCTACAAAAATTGAGTATTCATGAATCAGTCATTATTACAATATAACTTTTTGTGGGGGTAGGTATGCACCTGAAACCACTGAACTGCATCAAACTTGGGTCCTATGGTCCTTTTCTTTGAAAATTGAGCTTTAGGCCCTGCTGGCATGGCTCAGTAGGTGGAGCACTGGCCTGCAAACCAAGGGTCTCTGGTTTGATTCCCAGCCACGGTATATGCCTGGGTTGTGGACCAGGTCCCCAGTAAGGGGTGCATAAGAGGCAACCACACACTGATGTTTCTCTCCCTCTCTTCCTCTCTCTCTAAAAATAAATAAATAAAATCTTTAAAAAAAGAAAATTGAGCTTTAGCTTCATATATAGCTTCCTTGAGAAGGTGCTGAAATTTCACCATAGCAGAGAAGTAGAAGGCCCTCCTTCAGACAGCAGAGAAATCTAATTTTAAAGTCTAATAAGGAAATCTGGGCAGATGAATACCAAGGAGAAGGTGATGTTGATCTAGTTGAGTGCACTGCAGAATTAAAACTTGATTGGAAGTCACTGCACTTCAGGGAGCAGGACCAGCAAAGGCTTAGAACATTATGTGAGGATCAATATTGGAAGAATAAAATAATTGAATTAGCAAATCCTCAAGACAAATAGGCTAAAGAGAGCAATGGGCAGCAAAGCTCTGAATGACTTATGAACATTAGCAGGAATTAGGAAAGGAAATGGTCCCACATCTTCTGGAGTTAGGTCTGCTAACACTATGGCTGGACAGAATGCACCTTGCTCTAGAAGGTAAGCTGCCACTTCTGTGTACCTGAGGCTGATTATCTCAGATCTAAGAGTGGTGAGCAATCTAAATTCAACCTCTTTTAATGAAACGAGCAAAGGATTTATTTTCATCTCTGTCTTAGCCACTTACTAACTGCGTGACCTGGGCAAAGTATTTAAGCCCCAGTTCCTCATCAGTAAAATGGGGAAAAGAAGGAATTCCTATACTTTCGGAATATTGTACTGCTAAAATGAGATGATGTGTGTAAATGCCTAGTACAGTGCCTGGCACATAGTTGGGACTCAATATCTGTTAATTTCCTTTATTTTGTCCTATTGCCTCCCAATATTTTTATTTAATATCACCCCCCTCAGATTGTATAGAAAAGAAATAAAACTGATAGAAACTGATGGCTATTTTTGTTTTTGTTTCTTTGTTACAAAAATCAAGAGACTGAAAAGGTTGGAAGGACTGGCTATAACAAATTTGTGAATTATCAGTGATTCCATCATACATACCTATATCATTTTATTTAAATAATTAGGTGATTACACATTGCATTGTTTTAAACTAAGGTGGTTGAATGTTGACTGGCTATCCTATTTATTGAAACAGTTCTTATTAAGGGTCCATCAAAAAGAGTGATTAAAGTTAAAATAAACTTCCCTGGCTGGTCTGGCTTAGTGGATTGATTGTGCATGGGCCTTTGAACCAAAGGGTCACTGGTTTGACTCCCAGTCAGGGCACATGCCTGGGTTGCAGGCCAGGTCCCCAGTAGGTGGTACGTGAGGCAACCACACGTGGGTGTTTCTCTCCTTCTCTTTTTCCCTCCCTTCTCCTCTGTCTAAAAATAAAATAAACAAAATCTTTCAAAAAATAAAATAAATAAAACAAACTATCTGTTATACTACCTCAGTTAACTTGGAGACAAAAAAGTAAATGCAATTTATAATAGGAAAGACTTCAGGGGAGAGAGGCTGGAGATTGAGTTCAATCACTCATGCCTATATAATGAAGCCTCCATAAAAATCTAAAAGAGGGGTTCAGAGAACTTCTGAGTTGGTGAACACTGGAAGATTTGGGGAGAATGGGGCACCTGAAGAGGAATTAGAAGCACTGCACCTTTTCCTCATACCTTGACTTGTGCATCTCTTCCATCTGGATGTTCATATACATATATCCTTAACATACCCTTCAATAAACTGTTAAAGGTTAAGATAGTTTTTTCCTGAGTCCTGTGAGCTGCTCTAGCAAATTAATTGAACACAAGGCAGGAGTTGTTGGAACCTACAATCTATAGCTGGTTGATAAGAAACGCCTGGACTTGGGACTTGTGTCCAAAGTATGTGTATGAGTGGGAGTAGGGGCAGTCTAGTAGGTTGAACTTTTAACCTATGTGATTTGATGTTATCTCCCCATAGACAGTGACAGAATTAAGTTGAATCGTAAGACACCCAGCTTGTGTCCTTTGTGTCTGAAGCATTTCTTGGTGGTGGTATATATGGGGGAAGCTCACACATCTATGAATTGGAATTGGATGCAGAACCTAAAGGCATACCTTCATGTGCTTTTGTTTTCTTTTTCACTCATAGACTTTAAGCTGCCTGGGAATAGGAGTAATATCATTCCTTTTCCTATAGCATTTTGCATAGCTCCAAAAATATATTAGTTGCTTAATGAATGCTGATCGAACATTAAATTGGTTCTAATTTTTTTTTTCTGGTGTAGTGTGTGTTTTTCGTTGGTTTGTTTGTTTAACTGCAGTTCATTTCCCTACCTTCCTGTTTGAAATATCCAAACAAATTGGTATGTTTTACATATAGGCCCATAGCTTTGCAGTTCAAGGAGACTAGCAAGAAACTGGTCCATTTCACACCTGTGTGGGGAGATGAATTGTTTCAGTATAGATTTGGCCAGTAACTAAAATCCACAAAGAGCTGTTGGTTTGTTTATACCTCTGGACAAAAAACCCACCAGCTATTTTAGCTTTATTTTTTTCTTTTTAATTTTTTATTATGCTACTACAGTTGTCCCAATTTTGTTATTACCTTTATTCTCCCTGCACCCCCCACCCTCTAGCACCCACCCACCACTTAGTTTATGTCCATTGGTTGTGTATCTAAGTTCTTTGGCTTCTTTATTTCCTATACTATTCTTAATCTCCCTCCATCTATTTTGTGCCTACCTATTACACTTCTTATTCCCTGTACCTTCTCCCCCAATCTCCCCCATCCCTCTTCCCACTGATAACCCTCCAGGTGATCTCCATTTCTGTGATTCTATTCCTGTTCTACTTGTTTGCTTAGTTTTTGTTTTTGTTTTTTTTTAGGTTCAGTTGTTGATAGCTGTGAGTTTGTTGTCATTTTAGTGTTCGTATTTTTGATCATCTTCTTTTTCTTAGATAAATCCCTTTAACATTTCATATAATAAGGGCTTGGTGATGATGAACTCCTTTAACTTGACATTATCTGGGTAGCACTTTATCTGTCCCTCCATTCTAAATGATTGCTTCACTGGATAGAGTAATCTTGGATGTAAGTTCCTTGTCTTTCATGACTTGGAATACTTCTTTCCAGTCCCTTCTTGCCTGCAAGGTTTCTTTTGAGAAATCAGCTGGTAGTCTGTCTAATGGGCACTCCTTTGTAGGTAACTGTCTCCTTTTCTCTTGCTGCTTTTAAGATTCTCTCCTTATCTTTAATCTTGGGTGACTTAATTAAAATGTATCTTGGTGTATTCCTGCTTGGGTCTAATTTCTTTGGGACTCTCTGAGCTTCCTGGACTTCCTGGAAGTCTATTTCATTTGCCAGATTAGGGAAATTTTCCTTCATTATTTGTTTAAATAAGTTTTCAACTTCTTGCTCTTCCTCTTCTCCTTCTGTCACTCCTATGATTCAGATATTGGAGTGTTTAACGTTGTCCCAGAGCTTTCTCAGCCTGTCCTCATTTTTTTGAATGTTTGTTTATTCATTCTGTTCTGGTTGGATGTTTATTCCTGCATTTTGTTTCAAATCCTTGGTTTGAGTCCCAGTTTCCTTCCTTTCACTTTTGGTTCCCTGTTTTGTATAACCTTCATTTTGTGACCGAGCTCAATAATTTCCATGAGCATCCTGATTACCAGTGTTTTGAACTCTGCATCAGATAGGTTGGCTATCTCCTTATCACTTAGTTCTTTTTCTGGAGTTTTGATCTGTCCTTTCATTTCGGCCATATTTCTTTGTCTTGGCACACCTGTTATGTTGTAAGGGGCAGAGCCTTAGATATTCACCAGGGTGGGGCAACCCTATTTGCTGTGTTATGACACTGTCTGTGGGGGATGGGTCAGAGAGGGAACAATACCACTTGCTGGCTCTGCTCTAGGCCTACTTTCTGTCACTTCCCTCACTTCCCAGAAGTGGATTGTAGTTTTTCAGAGAATCCACCAGCTATCTTAGCTTTATTCTGAGGACTGAAATTAAGTCAAGAACAGAAGACCACATGTGGTTGGCCTCATACGTGTGGCCACAGTCTATAGGCAAAGTGACTCAATGGTCTGTGTGGCTTGCAGTCCTCAGCTGGAGTTGGAGCCCAAATGGTTGCCTCAGGCTTGATGCCAAAAATGAATAAGGCTATTAGACTTCCTGAGTCTTGTCTTTCCCTGATTTCTACCTTCAGAAAACTCTAGCCCAGGATTTCTTCCCCTTGTCATGCATCAGATTCATCTGGGTGAGTGGCTGAGTCTTTTAGTTTTCTGCTTATAATCTGTTGTGAGATGGAACACCAGATAACCAAGCTTTTTGAGTTTCTGTATCCACTTATTCAGTAAAGACATTTGTTCCACTCTAGATAAGTGAAGTGCTTAATTTTTTTATCCTCCATTTAAAAAATTGTTCATAAATTCACTACAAAGTTGTAGCAAGAGGTTTACAGTTTGGGACATTTCCTCTTCCCGTATTTTGGTATTCTTTTTTATGAAAAAATTTTCCTCAGATTTTAAAGCAAATTTGTAAATTTTTCTCTTGTGTGAGCAATATGTTCCATCAAAATACTTAATTTTTTTCCCCAGAGGACATGAAGGAACAACATAATTTGAAACCTTTTATAAGACATTCTGTATTTTCAAGAGAAAAGAATAGTTGAATTGTGTCTTAAAGTAATTGCAGGTGACAAAGCATCTAACAAATTTCATCTTCTTGAGCAACACAGAAATATGGATTGGTTGGGCTCACCTAGAAAAATGATTCTTTACTAAATGTTGATGACTGATCTGTACTTTAGGTATACATAAAAGGGCATTTTGACCGACTTTGCCTACAAACAAGTCCACATTGGAATATGTTAGATCCTGCCTTTCCTTGGCATGGTAAATAGAAACACACCCTTATTAAGGTGTCAGGTCCCATTCAAAGACCCCATTCAATGTACCTCATTGTTATCACAATGTATATTTTATGACCTATCCTCTGTGTATACTCCTGGATAGTGAGGAAAAACTACTCCTCTTCCTTATTTTATAATTTTACAAATGAGGATTTCAAGACTCAAAATGGTTAAGTATGCTCTTGCTCAAAATCATACATTTATTTTACTTCAATTTTTTAATGTTTACTTATCATTTATATCTCAATATTTTCCTTTAAATGACTGCCTTTTTATTTGTGTTGTCCTGTTTCTATTGAATCTTGATATTTATATTCCTTTAAATCACTTTTTTAGTACTTTTATGTCCAAAATGATAATTTACATTATAAAATAATTTGAAGTTGTGAGAAATAATTACCTATGTTTTCTTTTGGCTTTATTTGCAGTATTTGTTGTATTACATTTTATTTTTTAGTCTACTTCTTATATAGTATAGTGCTGTTAAATGAGGTTTGGTTATAAATATAATATTTTCCAAATGTGTAGAAGAATTTATTGAAGAATCAATTATTTTACTCTTATTTGAAATAACATTTTATTTCAAATCATTTTATATTAAATTCTTTTTCAGGCCTTCTATTTTGTTTTATTGATCAGATATTCTATTCTTACAATAGTGTTATAATCTTAATTTTCTTAGATTTCTGATGTATGAGTATCTGGTAATGCAAATATTTTCCTTACTATTTTTCTCCCAAATTTCCACATATATTCTCACTCTTTTATTTATGATTAATGGATGTTGATATCCATTTGTCAATTCAAAATAATTAAAGTAGTGTTGATTGGGAATTGATTTACATATATACATTAAGTTGTGGAGAATGAGCAAATTTACTATATTGAGTACATAAACTGTATGTTTCAATGTATTTCTCTACAGTTATTTTATGCTTTACAATTATGCATTTTTGTTTGGGTGCTCTCTCTTTTTTCCTTGATGACTCTGGTTAAAGGTTTGTCAACTCGTTTATCTTTTCAAAGAAACAGCTCTTGGATTCATTGATCTTTTTAAATCATTTTTAAAAGTCTATCTTATTAATTTCTGCTCTGATATTTATTATTTCCTTCTTTCTACTCATTTTGGGCTTTGTTTTTCTTTTTCAAGTTCCTTTAAGTGTGAAAGTAGATTGCTTATTTGAGCTTTTTTTTTTTTTTTTGAGATACGCCTGTATACTATGAATTTCCCTTTTAGGATTGCTTTCCCAGTGTCCCACTGATTTTAGATTGTTGTGTCCTCATTTGCATTTGTTCAAAGGTATCTTTTGATTTCTCCCTTGATCTTAGTGTTTACCCAGTTGTTGTTTGATAACATGTTATTTAGCTTCCATGTCTTTCCGTATTTTTCAGTGTTATTCATGTGATTGATTTCTAGTTTCATAGCATTGAGGTCAGAGAAGATGCTTGATATGATTTCAATCTTCTTAAATTTATTGACACTTGTTTTGTGTCCTAACATGTGGTCTATCCTAGAAAACTTTCCATGTGCACTTGAAAAGAATGTGTATTCTGCTTCTTTTGGATACAGTACTCTGAAGATATCAATTAAATCCATTTGCTTTAGTGTGTCATTTAGGGCTGCTGTCTCCTTGTTGGTTTCCTATTTGGAAGATCTAATCATTGAAGTCAAGGTGGTGTTAAAATCCCCAACTATCACTGTATTGCTGTCAATCTTTCCTTTTATGTCCATCAAGATTTGCTTCACATATTTAGGTACTCCTGTCTTGGGTACCTAAATGTTTACTAGGGTTATATGCTCTTGTTCGATTATTCCCTTTGTCATTATGTAGTGTACTTCTTTGTGTCTTACAAAGGGTTTGCTTTATGAAGAAGATAAAGGAAAAAACAGAGGAATGTAGTTAAAAATTGTAATAAATGAATATCTATCAATAATCATTTTAAATGTAAATGGCTTAAATGCTCCAATCAAAAAACATAGGGTAGCATAAATTGATAAGACTTAAATTGATAAGAAAACAAGACCCATGTATATATGCTGTCTCTAAGACAGCAACGTCAGAATGAAAAATACACATAGTGTAAAAGTAAAGGGATGTAAAAAGATATTTCATGAAAATGCAAAAGAAAAAAAAGCTGGAGTAGCAATACTTGTATCTGACACAATAGTCTTTAAAACCAAGATTATAATTATATACTTTAAAAAATATCTTGTGAATTTAACACTATGTTCCACATGAAATTTATTTTCATGGATTTTCAGGAATATAATATCATTCATAAATAGTGATAATTTTGTTTCCTATTTTCTGTATGTCATTTGTTTTTATTATCTCAATTTCTTCATCTGTGAAATGGACATGAAATAGTATTTATGGTTAAGATTACTGTGAAAATTAAAGGGGATTAATCACATAAAACAAGTAACACTATTATCTTACATATGATAAGTTCTTATAAATATTGTTATTGCTTTTGTTATCATTGATGCTGTTACACATTTTTTGGCAACTTGGGAAAAATATTGAAAACATTGGGATAATCCATTTTAGGGGTATTTACAATATAGATAAATTACATCATGTTAAGAAAGTATGCCTCTATTTTTAGTTTATATGGAAATTTCAAAATCAGTAGCCCTTTAATTTTATCAAATACTTTGTTTTTCTCTCTTTGATGATATTTATCTGGTTTTCTTCATTTGACTTTTTAATTTGATGCATTATATTAGTAGACTTCCTCATGTTGAAAAATCCTTGGGATCTCCATTTCCTGGGATTGTCATGGTATCTTTTGCTTTTAATATACCAATAAATTTGTTTTATCATTATTTTAATTAGGATTCATATCCACATTATCAATGAGACTTATCTCTAGCTTTTTTTCTTTGAACCTCTTTGTCAGACTTTAGTATCAGGGTTATGTTCTCTTTAAAAAAATTATATGAAAAGCTGTTCATATTTTTCTGTGCTTTGAAACACTTTATATAAATTGCAAGATGTTGTTTATGTGTCATTTAAAATAACTGGAATATATTTCAATAGAGCAGCTATACTTTTAAAAAGTAAATTAGATTATATCCCTTCTCAGGTTAAAACTTGCTCCTCTTGGAATCACCCTGAAAATTCTTGCTATGAACCTACATCAGGTGGCTGCTCCTGATCACAGGAGCATCATGTCTCACCATGCTTTCCCAAGCTCACTCTGAAAGCAGCCAGTGAGGCTCTAGCTTGTTTTTTCCAATTTGCCCTGCTCCTTCCCATCACAGGACTTTTGTGCTTGTCATGACCTTAACCCTTAGTGCATTCTTCCCCTCTCCCAATTCTTCACATTCTCATCTTTCAGGTGTTTCAGCTTTAATAAAACACCCTACAAAAGTTAGCCTTTGAATATAGGTCACCCCGTTTTTCTTTGTCATAACATCCTATTTATAATGACTTTGTTTGTTTGTTTATATATTTATTTATTCATGTTCTCAATCATTCCTTATTAAGTGCCCATCTTTCACCATTGGACTTTAAGATCTACTTTTTTTTTTCATCCTAGATTTTTTCTTATACAACTTTTTACCATTTGCATTCAAATTTTACAGTCATATTTATATCCTTTTGGGGACTTCATGTTTTATTCAGTTTCGTGAGAAGTGGCAGTACTGTTAACTTTGAAATAGCCTTTGCTTGACTTAACCATTTGGCTTCATTGCTAGGTGGGTTAGAATAATATGTAGTCAAGTACTGTTTTTTTTAAAGTATTTTTTATTGACTATGCTATTACATTTTTCCCCCTTTGTCCCCTCTCCATCCTGCCCCCCCTGAACCTGGAAGCACTCCCCCACTACTTAATTCATGTTCATGGATTGTATATATAAGTTCTTTGAGTCCTCTGTTTCTTACACTATTTTTTTCTTTCCCCATCTATTTTATGACTACTAATTATGCTTTTCTTCCCTGTGCCTTTTCCCACCTATCCCTCTTTTCCCCCTCCCCACTGACCTCCCTCTGTGTGATGTCCATTTATTTGATTCTGTTCCTGTTCTGGTTATTTGCTTAGTTTTTCTTTTCATTGTTTTTCTTTTCTTTTAGGTTCATTTGTTGATAGTTGTAAGTCTGTTGTCATTTTATTGTTCATATTTTTTATCTTCTTTTTCTTAGATAAGTCTGTTTAATGTTTCATTTAATAATGGCTTGGAGATGATGAACTCCTTTAACTTGACCTTATCTGGGAAGAACTTTATCTGTCCTTTCATTCTAAATGAAAGCTTTGCTGGACAGAGTAATCTTGGATGTAGGTCCTTGCCTTTCTTGACTTCAAATACTTCTTTCCAGCCCCTTCTTGACTGCAAGGTTTCTTTTGAGAAATCAGCTGAGAGCCTTATGGGAGCTCCTTTGTAGGTAACTGTCTCCTTTGCTCTTGCTGCTTTCAGGATTTTCTCTTTGTCTTTAATCTTGGGTAACTTAATGATGATGTGTCTTGGTGTGTTCCTCTTTGGGTCAAACTTCTTTGGGACTCTCTGGACTCTTCCTGGACTTCCTGGAAGTCTATTTCCCTTGCCAGATTGGGGAAGTTCTCCTTCATTATTTGTTCAAATAAGTTTTCAATTTCTTGCTGTTGTTCTTCTCCTTCTGGCACCCCTATAATTCGAATATTGGAATGTTTCAGGTTGTCCTAGATAATTCTCAGCCTCTCTTCATTTTTTTGGATTCTTGTTTCTTCATTTTGATCTAGTTGGATGTTTATTTTTTCATTTTGTTCCAAATCGTTGCTTTGAATCCTGGTTTCCTTCCTGTCACTGTTAGTTCCCTGAATATTTTGCTTTATTTCATTTAGGTATCTTTCATTTGTTGTTTCATTTTTCAACTAAGCTCAATCAGTTCTGTGAGCATTTTGATGACCAAGGCTTTAAATTCTCCATAAGATAGGTTGGCTATCTCCTCATCGCTTAGTTCTGAAGTTTTGCTGTGTTTTTTCATTTGGACCATATTTCGTTGTCTCAGCGCATCTGCTAAGTTGTAAGGGATGGGGCCTTAGGTATTCACCCAAGTGTGGCAACCCTCTTTGCTGCCTGTGGGGGAGGGGCCAGAGAGGTTACAATGCAGCTTGCCTGCTCATCTCTAGTGCACTTTCCAACAGACTCTTGTGTTAGACTGGAAGTATCTTCCACAGTGGCAACCCCAGCCTAGCCCACAGTAGCTCTAAATCTCAGTTTCCTCTGTAAGTCAGCCCCTCTGGGGCAGCTCTGCCAAGCTTTGCAGTCGGCCCCACCCCACAGCCACATTGACACAGTTTTTCTGAGTTGGCCCATGCAGTCTGCCTTACCAGTCTTGTTGTTCTGGTTAATTTTTTCTTAATTCCTTGGTTGTCAGAGTTCCATGCAGTTTGATTTTCTGGTTGCTTATTGATTTTAGATTGGTTGTTATCCTCATTTTGGTTGTGTGAGGAAGCAAAGGGTTTCTACCTATGCCTCCATCTTGCTCATGTAGTCAAGTAATTTTTTTTTTTAAGAATGGATTTTGCTTTGTGCAATTTTCAGGCTCATTCATATTTGATATGAATAAATGACAACTTGTTTAGGTATATAGTCCTTAGGGCAAAATGTTTCTTCCTCAGAACTCTGTATATATTGCAAAATATTAACATGTAGTTACTTTTGAATACATCAAGGAAAATGTGTGAAGTCTGAAGTGTCTGATTTTTATTTCTGTGTAGAAAATCTTGCCCCTCCTTATGCATGTCTCAAAATCTATAGGATATTTTAATTATTGTTAAAAATTCAAATAAAATATTTGTGAGAATGTGCAGTAGTAGGTATTTTTATTTAAAAAAACATTTTTACTAGTATTCAGGAAACCTTAAGATTATTGTAGTCTGGTAATTTCTTCAGCTCAGAAAAACTTCCAATTATTATAGGTTTTATTATATTTGCTCCGTTTATTCTAGTCTTTTGCCTAGGAGGACCAATTATCTGTGGCTGAATTTTTTTTTTCTCATTGTTTTTGTCTACCTTTTCCTTGCTGCTATTGTTTCTCAATTTGTCCTCCATTTCATTGATTTTATTTAGTGTCAGTTCTGTGGTTTTCTGTGTGTGGGAGTGTGTTTTATTCACAGTCTGTTATTTCAGTTTCTTTGGAATCATTTTCTTACACAGCTCCATTTTAGCTCATATAAATGTCTTTGAATACAATTCTTTCATTTATTCTTCTCCATTCTTAGAGACCTTGCCCCAATGAATTCTATTTAGAATGCTAAGAATTTTACTTTTTTCTTCCATGTCCTAGAACAAATGTCAGAATCTGGTTCTTCATTGTCTTCAAAATGAAGCATAATAACTGTAAAATTATAAAGTTGCATACTTGAAATTTATATAATACTATTAACCAATGTTATCTTAATAAATTTAATTTTTAAAAAACCACATTTCAGCCCTGGCTGGTGTAGCTCAGTGGATTGAGCGCGGGCTGTGAACCAGGCATCGCAGGTTCGATTCCCAGTCAGGGCACATGCCTAGGTTGCAGGCCATGTCTCCTAGCAACCGCACATTGATGTTTCTCTCTCTCTTTCTCCCCTCCCTCCCTCTCTAAAATAAATAAATAAATAATCTAAAAAAAAACCCACATTTCCTTTGTTCTGCAGTATTCTTTCAAAGACCCCATGTTAATCATGTATTCTCCTTGCTTCTGGATCAAGGAGAGCTCTAGTCTGTTGTAGTGTTGTGAAGCATGTGAGGGCTTATATAGAATCTTATTCTCAAGTTGGATTGATATTTCTGTTACCTTACTCAATTTCTGATGCTAGTAAGCATTTATGTAATCCAGGGTTTCTCAACTTTGGCACTATTGACACTTTGGGCCAGAGAATTCTTATACTGTGGGGAGCTATTCTGTATATTACAGAATGTTTAGCAGCATCCCTGGTCTTTACCCACTGGATGCCAATGTGACCACTAAAAGTGGTGTCCTTACCCAGTGTGACCACCAAATATGTCTCCAGGCATTGATTAATGTCATCTGGGGACCAAATTGCCCCTCTGCTGAAAACCACTTATCCAAGCAAACTGTGTTAGATCGATGTGGAATCACCAATTAGTTTTGGTTTTCTATCCATGATCATTTTTCTGACACTGAGCTAAAGAAGAAAATGAAAAACTCTAAGCTCCAGCATCTGCCAGTGGCAGTTACTTTTCCATCTCTTTCTCTGACTAGCATGTTACTGTCTGTGACTCTTTAGAGCTGCCAAATAACGTTGTACAGGTTATGCTTCACACAGGAAAACATGGATTAGGAGTGATGTAATCCAGCATATACTTCATTCTCCAAGGTATGTGTGTTTGAGGCTGGATCCATTAAGAGGGATCATCTTTTTCTAATTCAAACAAAGCTACTAAACTTGGGTCTATTCCTTGCATAATTCAGTCTATCACTGCCAGTTCCAATAGCACTTCACACTTTCTGCTACACTGTTTTCTTGAGTTATAGGCCCTGAATGAGTAAGAAAGGTAAGAACTGATAATAGGGTACAATACTACCTTGGTCACCTACCAAAATCCATGCATTGTGTTGTTTGGGCTGCCTGTTTTTCTGAATGATATATACTCCAGGGCCAGAAAATATGGGCAGGGTGACATGTCTCCCCAGGTCTATCAGGACAACAGGTGTTCTTTATTTTTACTTACAAAGCATATGCCAATTTCCAGTTGTGATTGCCAACACCATTCTGTAAGTCCTGTAATTAGACAAAAACAGTTCCAGGTTCTGACTATTACATGCTTCTCAGTCTTTAAAAAGATTGGCATTATAATGTTTTTTTTAATCTTTTTTCCTACCATCATAATTATTATTGTTGGAAACTGGGTGAATGTAAAACAGGAACTGCTAGCCAGCATCATTTTAAACCTGAAGTTGTGAATCAACTTTTCCACTTAGAATATAGTCAAACTTTCAAACATAGGCTTTTGTAGTATTTATTCTATATGATACTTTCCTTTGAGGAATTTTTAATCTCATGGAGCAAGGTAAATATACAGGAGAAAGGAAAAAGACAAACTAAGATAAATGCCATAAAAGAATTACGGATAGAATACCCTGGTGTGGTGGATACTGGCCATCAGTATCCATTGCTGCAGATGCTCGTCAAAACATGAGAAAAACAAACACATGGACAACTGAGTCCTGTGGGGAAATAGGGACGGAACGGTCACTAACTCTAGTGGAGAACACCCTGTTTTCCCACCCAAGCAGGCTTTTATTAAGAATACAGATACACTTTGTGGATTACAGTCTGGCAGGGAAGGTCAAAAGGAATAGGTAGTTTTCAAAGGGACTGACAGAACTCCTGCTGGGATTCTGGGCTGAGATTTTGGGGTTTTATCACTTCAAAAGACTACAAGACCTAAAAGGCTAGTTTCATTTCCTGCCCATGCCTTCATATTCTAATTCAAGAGCATCCTCCACCAAGCAGATCTGACAGGATCTTGCACATTCTATGTCCCAGGCCTGATTACCCTGGGGGTCCGCTGACTCTGGTCTGGACTGCACCACCCCTGTTATTTCCACAGGCCTGAGTTGGGCAGAGGAGACAAAGGCAGCTGGGAGACTTGGATTTCTCACAACCAGGAACAAGGATTCAGGCTTTGACAAAGCCATGGGGGCAGGGGTCGATGTCGATCACCCCTTCATTTCCACAGCCCCTGAGTCTCTTCCTTGAGGCCTCCACGTGATCATGACTGTCTCAGGTGATTCCCCCCTTGGGAAATCTTACCCATCATTGGCTAATTGATCAAGCATTGGGGGCCAGGCACAGAACAGGCAGCCTCCATGCCAGGGAAATAAGTTTTGTCACCTTAGTGTCTCCTGGTCCAGAGGTCTCTTACTCAACCTTAGCCACAGGGGGTTACAGCTTCCTGAGACCAGGCAGGGTGGACCCCAACTCTCTGGCAGTGTAAAGAAGAAGCAATTTCTTCCATCTTGATCATGAAATGTTTCCTAGATAAGATGACATCTGACCTGATTTTAAAAGATGAGTAGTGGCATCTGAACAGGAAAATATGCATTATAAGCAGGGCTAATAGTATGGAAAAAAGCACAGTGTGTCAGCTCCTGCCTCTCCCATTCCTGCTTAGCTGTAGATGCTGAATGTTTTCAGCCTGCAACCTTTGACCCACCTATTTTTAAATGAAATATGACAAGTCAACCAGATATTCATGATCATATTCATTATCCAGGTGCATAGTATTGGCTATGAACAACTATGACACTACCTGGTGCCTAAGCTGCAGCCTTTCCACAATGTTATTATATTTGTCAAATCCATGTCAACTGATTTTGTCTTGATCCCCTATTTTGTACATCCAGATCCTTCTGGAATTCCTAGACTGATTTAGAGGGTCTTAAACTATCTCTTCATAGTTCCATTTAGTTTGAGGGTAGGTCCTGATGATGCCCTTCTTACTTTACACTAGCTATGGTCCTTCTCCCATTGGATAAAAATGAAACTAAACCCTGACCATTGTGGCTCAGTTGGTTGGAGCATCATCCCATAAACTGAGAGATTGTGGGTTAGATTCCTGGTAAGATCACATGCCTAGGTTGTAGGTGTGATCCTTGTTCAGGGTGCATATGAGAGGTAACCGATCCATCTTTCTCTCTCACATAGGTGTATATCTCCCTCCCTCTCTCCTTCCCTTCCCCTCTCTCTAAAATCAATAAGCAGGTCCTCAGGTGAGAATGAAAAAAAAAATGGAGCTAGGATGATGCTACTCACAATATTCTGAGCACCCTTACAATTTGTGAAGTCCTGCTTCTATGATAAACCTTTTGGTTAGTTACCCAGCCTATATCAAACCCAGTTTTAGCCATCTTTTTATACTGGGTTTTATATAATAGACCACTTAATTTACTTCTTTATCCCCTTGGAGCTAGCCCATTAGCAGGGGAAATCCTCTTAGTTTTATTGTGATGCTAAAGATGCTTAAACTTACCGACAGAAGGTATCCTGATGGGATATAGTAAAGGCAGAACACCAAAGGATTGTTTTAACCTTTTCCTAAGTGTGGATTTAGGAGGAAAAATTAATGTTTTTTTTCTTGAATACTTTGTGTCATTCTCTCTTTTTAATGATGTTCATGAAGGAGACACTATAATGGTTTCAATGGAAGGTTTGATCATAAAATATTAAATCAAATGTTATTTACTTATTTACAATATAAACTTCAGATTGAAATTTTGTAAATATTTTATTGTTGAAATTTTATACATGAAAATAGAGAGAATAGTACAGCAAACCCTGTGTACCCAGCACTCCGCTACAACAACTGTCCGTTTATGACTGATCTTATTGCATCTACATCCTAGCTACAGACTAAGGGTTATTTTAAAGCAAATTTGACATAATATAGGGATGGGCAAAAGTAGGTTTATAGTTGTACTACAAATAAATAATACAACAATTAATAAAGAATAAAGAATAAACTGTTTTGCATGCTCACAAGTGTAAACCTACTTTTGCCCACCCCTGTATCATTTTACTTGAAAATATTTTGACATGTATTTCTAACAGCTAAAAATTATTTCTAAAAATGAGAATAATCTTTTAATATTTTCAAATTTTTATTCCTCAATAGTTTCCTTATTGTTTGTTTATGTAGGAACCCAAATAAGGACCATAGAGTTCAATTGATGAGTATATGTCTTTAGTCTCTTTCAGTTTCTGGTTCTCAGAAGACGTTTTCTGTAGTCATTTTTTTCTTTTTCTTTTTTGTATTTCTTATTGATTATACTATTACAGTTTTCCCAATTATTCCCCCTTTATCTGCCCTCCACCCAGCACCCCGCAACCCTCCAGCACCCCCTTCTTAGTTCATGTCCATGGGTTGTACATATAAGTTCTTTGAGTTTTCTGTTTCCTATACTATTCTTATCCTCTCCCCGTCTATTTAATGTGTACTAATTATGCTTCTTCTTCCCTGTACCTTCCCCCCCATTCCTTCCTTCCCGCTCCCCACTGAAAACCCTCCATGTGATGCCCTTTTCTCTGATTCTGTTCCTGTTCTAGTTGTTTGCTTAGTTTTTCTTTTCATTGTTTTTCTTTATTTTTTTTAGGTTCATTTGTTGAATAGTTGTGAGTTTGTTGTCATTTTACTGTTCATATTTTTGATCTTCCTTTTCTTAGATAAGTCCCTTTAACATTTCATATAATAATGGCTTGGTGATGATGAACTCCTTTAACTTGACCTTATCTGGAGAGAACTTTAACTGTCCTTCCATTCTAAATGAAAGCTTTGCTAGATAGAGCAATCTTGGATGTAGGACCTTGCCTTTCATGACTTCAAATACTTCTTTCCAGCCCCTTCTTGACTGCAAGGTTTGTTTTGAGAAAACAGCTGGTAGTCTTATGAGCACTCCTTTGTAGGTAATTCTTTCCTTCCCTCTTGCTGCTTTTAAGATTCTCTCTTTGTCTATAATCTTGGGTAACTTAATGATCATGTGTCTTGGTGTGTTCCTCTTTGGGTCCGACTTCTTTGGGACTCTCTGAACTTCTTGGACTTCCTGGAAGTCTATTCCCTTTGCCAGATTGGGGAAGTTTTCCTTCATTATTTATTCAAATAAGTTTTCAATTTCTTGCTGTTGTTCTTTTCCTTCTGGGACACCCATAATTCAGATATTGGAATATTTGATGTTGTCCCAGAGGTTTGTAAGACTTCACTTCTTTGAATTCTTGTTTTTTTCATTCTGTTCAAGTTGGATGTTTATTTCTTCCTTTTGTTCCAAATTGTTGCTTCGAGTTCTGGTTTCCTTCTTGTCACTGTTGGTTCCCTTTACATTTTCTTTATTTCGCTTAGCATTGCCTTCATTTTTTCATCTAATTTGCAACCAAATTCAATCAATCCTGTGAGCATCTTGATTACCAGTGTTTTGAACTGTGCATCTGATGAGTTGGCTATCTCCTCATCGCTTAGTGGTATTTTTTCTGGTGCTTTGATCTGTTCTTTCATTTTGGCCTTTTTTTTTTTTTTTTTTTTTTTTTTTTTTTTTTTTTTTTTTTTTTTTTTTTTTTTTTTTTTTTTTTTTTTTTTTTTTTTTTTTTTTTTTTTTTTTTTTTTTTTTTTTTTTTTTTTTTTTTTTTTTTTTTTTTTTTTTTTGTCTTGTCATGCCTGCCACGTATAAGGGGCAGAGCCTTAGGTGTTCACCAGGGCTCCCTTAGGTGTTCAACCCCTATTGCTGCTTTGTGATGCTGTATATGGGGAAGGGGTCAAAAGGGAACAATGACGCTTGCTCCATTTTCCCTGCTACCCACAAGCCAAGTTGTCCCTTCTGGTGCTGATTCCCAGGTGGGTTGGCTGGTGTACATTCTAGGACATTGTGGGTCTCTCCAATGAACTGTCCTTTGAGGCTGGGAGTTTCTCCTGCTGCCTCCTCAACCCCCACAAATGTTTTCAATCAGTGGTTTGAGGCTTTATTTCTCTGCACTGGGACCCCGGGTTGCGAGGTCTGTGTCGTTCCCCACGTCTTCCTCCCAGTTTATCCACAGGTGAATGTGGGACCACTGGCTCTACCAGTCACTGTCTTCCTAGTCTGCCAGCCACCACCTTGCCCTCCCTGCTGCACAATACACTGCTTCGCTGGTTCCATCAGCTGCCGCCTTGCCTGCCCCAGTCCTCCACCACTGCTTTGCCACAAGTCCTCTCTGCTCCGCTGCTCATCTCCATCCCTTTTACCAGTCTGGATGGATGTTTCATGTTTAACTCTTTGGTTGTCAGACTTCCATACAGTTCAATTTTCTGTCAGTTCTGGTTGTTTTTTGTTTTTAAATTATTGTTGTCATTCTTTCAGTTATGTGAGGAGGCACAGTGTGTCTACCTATGTCTCCATCTTGGCTGGAAGTCAGAAATCAGATTTTGCCATTGTTTAGCTTTTTTTAAAAAAATTATTTATTTATTTTTAGAGAGGGAAAGGAGGGAGAAAGAGGGAGGGAGAAAGAGAGAGAGAGAGAAACATCAATGTGCAGTTGCTGGGGGCTGTGGCCTGCAACCCAGGCATGTGCCCTGACTGGGAATCGAACCTGCTATGCTTTGGTTTGCAGCCCGCACTCAATCCACTGAGCTACACCAGCCAGTGCCCACTGTTTAGCTTTGATAAAAAAAAATTTTGGTTCACTTCTTTACCTGCCACATTCATACTTCCAACACCTCCCTAATATTGTTCTTTGGTTTGCCCTATGGTACGACATTTGCTCTGCTATATTGTTAAGAAGACTCTTGGAGAAGATGTATAAGTTTACAAATAAAGATGAAATGTTACATCATTTCAGAAAAATTTCTGTGAAGCTCTCGTTTACTATCTTTATTTCTCGGATATTTTTCAGTAATTTTTTCATCTTGAAATACATTTTTTTTTTTTTGCCAAACCTCACTTCTCCCTTTACTAGTTTTCTTACTTTAAAATGATTCCTAGGAAGCCTGGGAGCTGTGGTCAATTATAGTTGAGCAAATTCTCAATCTTTCATGAAGAAATAGAAAGAAAATAGAAATTACATTAGAAAATTAACTGATATGTTGCTTATATTCTCTTTAAAAATGTTTGGAATATTCAACATTTGTAGCAGTAATGCTTCAAGATTTCTTACTGTAATTTTTTTAGGCTTCATTTTTACAACAAAATTGAGAAAGCAGTACAGAGATTTCCCATATATCTCTTGCCCTCACAAATGCATAGTCATTCCCGTTGTCAACACCACTCAACAGATTGGTACTTTTGCCAACAATAAACCTACATTCACACATCAAAATCAGCCAAAGTCCATAGTTTACTTCAGGGTTCACTCTTGTTGTTGCATATTCTATGGATTTGGACAAATGTATAAAGCCATATATCCATCTTTATAATATCATACAGAATATTTTTACTGCCCTAAAAATCCTTTGTGCTCTGCCTGTCCATCTCTTCCCCTCTCCTCCTAGCAACCACTAATTTATTTATTTACTTATTTATTATCTCTATAGTTTTGCCTCTTGCAAAACAGTATACAATTGGAATCATAGAGTATGTAGACTTTTCAGATTGCCTTCTTTCATTTAGTAATATGCATTTAATGTTCCTCCATGTATTTTCACAGCTTAATAGCTCATTTCATTGTAAGTACAAATAATATTACATTGTCTGGATATGCCACTGTCTGTTTGTCCATTCACCTATTTGTCTGCTTCCAAATTTTGGCAGTTTTGAACAAAGATAAAATAAACATGGTATGCACATTATGTGGATATATTTTCAACTCCTTTGGGTAAATACAAAGGAGTGCAATTGCTGAAGCATATGATAAAAGTATGTTAAGTTTTGTAAGAAATTATCAAACTCTTCAATGTAGCTGTATCATTCTCCATTCCCACCAGCAATGAAGGAGACATCTTGTTGTTCCATAATATCACAACATTTGATGTTGTTTGTGTGTTCCAGATTTTCACCATTCTTATAGGTGTGTAGTGGTATCTTATTATTGTTTTAATTGGCATTTCCCTAATGACATATGATGTGGAGAATATTTTGTTGCATATTTATAACAGTAAATTGTGATTTATAAGAAATATGTACTTGGTCTTCCACTCCATTCCTGGAACAGAGCTCCTGAAATTCTTGGAATTGCCTAAGTGAGGAGACTTATGAAACTGTCTCTTGTTATGTTAATGAGATAACTTGGTGGGGCAGATTTCCAGGGGAACCAAACTCCAATAGCTGGTTGGAACTTTCAGTTTCACCACCGTCACCTCCAGGGAAAGGAGAGGGGCTGGAGGCTGAACCCATCACCAGTGACTAATGATTTAATTCAATCAGTCATACCTATGTAATAAAGCTTCCATAAGAGCCCAAAAGAACTAGGTTCAAAAACCTTCTGGGTTGGTAAGCACATGGAGATTCTGGGAGAGTAGCTCACAGATATGGCATGAAAGCTCTGCCTTTCTTTCCACATACCTTGCCCTCTATGTATCTCTTACATCTGGACTTCATTTTTATCCTTTTATTATAAACTGGTAAATGTAAATAAATGTGTCCCTGAGTTCTGTGAGCTGTTCTAGCAAATAAATTGAAACCCAGGATGGTGTCATTGGAATCTCTGATCGAGAGCCTGTTGGTCACATGGGCTTGCAATGGGTATCTGAAGTGACAAGGGCTGGTGCGGGCAATCTTGTGGGACTGAGCCCTTAACCTATGGGATCTGATGCTATCTCCAGGTAGTGTTAGAATTTTTTTCTTTAAAATAATTTCTATTAGTTATAAAAACAAAATTATAAATACATATTTTATTTTGTGTTTATTTTATATCTTATTAGGAAAGACATTGGTTAAATCACTTTTGTAATAACAATTGAATCAGATGTGTTTTAAGTTTGTAATCATAACCCAACTCACCCTCTGATTTTTACTCAAATATTTATTTATTTATTTATTATTTTAATTGTTGTTCAAGTACAGTTTTCTGCCTTTTACTCCTATCCCAGCCCACTCCCCAGCTCTTCTACCTCCCTCCCATTTTTAGCCCCTCCTTGTTTTTGTCCATGTGTCCTTTATACTTGTTCCTGCAAACCCTTCCCCTTTTCCCCTGAAATTCCCTGCCCTCTCCCCTCTGGTCATGTTAGAATTAAATTAAATTATGGGACTCTGAGCTGGTGTCACAGAAAATTGCTTGGTGTGGGGAAACTCCCATCTCACATTTAGTGACTATAAGTAAAATGAATTGTGTGACTAATTAAAGTAGACTCAAAGGAAAACACAATAAGGAAGAACTGGGTTTTTTCTTATATGGGAAGAGAAAAACTGAGGTCATTCTCTTTTTATACTAATCCAAAACCAAACACAGCACAAAGTACAATCTTCTGACCAGAATAAATAAATATCTACAAATACACCATTATTTTAAGCTCTACCTTGTAGGAAGTGACTTGGAAAGGAAATCTGTGAAGCAATACAGAAAGGATGGAGGGGTAGGAAATAAAGTTTTTAAATGAAGATATGAGTCTATAATTCAGAAGTTTTTGATTATACTCATCACAATTACATCTGCTATTTACTTCCATTATTTTAATTTATTACCCCAAGGAGCCGAGGAGTACAAAACATGCTCAGATAAGCCAGTCATTAAAAACAAACAAAATGTCATATTGACAGTGATACTGTAGATGCCACCTTGACTCAAAAAAGTTTAGATATATTAGGTTAATACCAAACCAAATTCCAAACCACCACCAATATCCCCAACAGACACATGCACCACTTTAAAAGGAACACAGGTAAATCAAGTAAAGGGAGAAGGAAGTAACATTAATGAAGAGTTGCTGTGTAATAGCCAACATCTCCTAGGTCTCCCATTTAATTCTTACAGGAAACAATAGCAGAAGTACAGGTAGGTATACCTCCTTTTATTTTGCTTTACAGATGTTAATTTTTTCTTTTCTTTTTTTACAAATTGAAGGCAAGACCCTCCACCAACAAAAAGATTATGCCTTCCTTTATTGCCACACTAGCTTTATTGTGGCATTCTGGAACTGACCCACAATAACTCTGAGGTATGACTGTAATGGTAGTCTAATTTTACAGGTAGGAATCCTGGGCTCAACTTCTCTGTGCTTCTATAGTTAAGTTACTGAGTTTTAAACTAGTTTTAAACTTTCTGAGCTCAAAGTCTATGCTTTATCTACTACTAGGCACTATCCTGTACAGTATTTGAAAGGTGTTACAGAAATATATTTTCACCTCTCTTTCTATTATTCATTTTTATGATATCACTCATTTACCCAGAGAAACACTGTAAAGTACCTTCATGGTGCTTGGCCCATATCAGATGCCTAACAGATGGTATTTTCATTCCTTCCCCCAATCAATCTTTTTGAAGGCAATTATTTTTTACCTATATATTTTGGGTGGCTTTCCACATAAATAGTTGTCTTTTTAGTATCCCTATATTTTAAATAAGAATAAAAGTACAATGGCTTCAGCAAACCTTTGAAATGAATTTGTCATGTGCTAACACATATGTATAAATACACACACATAAATACATACATACACATGGGCAAATTATGTGCATGGTGTAGTCAATATATGCATTAGTCTAACATTTGCTTTAAAAATATATCAAGATAAAATTTACATATTATACTATTCATTCATTTAAAGTGATGGTATTTTAGTATGTTCACCATCACCACAGTTGATTTTATTGATTTTTTAAAAAATGTAATATTTCAATTACAGTTTATAATCATGGAGATGTAAAGTATAGCATAAAAATATAGTCAATAATATTACAATAAGCACAGTCAATTTTGGAACATTTTTATCCTCCCCCCAAAAAAGTTAGTATCTTTTACTCTTTATCCACTAATCCTCTCGTCATCACCATCACTTCCCACCAGTCTTAGGAACCTGCTGATCTATTTTCTGTCCCCATAGATTTACTTCTTCTGGACATTTCATACAAATGTAATCATGTATTATATGTCTTTTATGTCTGGCTTCTTTCACTTAGCATAATGTTTTCTAGGTTTATTCATGTTGTGGCATGAATAAGTACTTCATTCCTTTTTTAATAAGTTGCTTTTACTGTTCTATTACAGTTGTCCCAACTTTTCTCCCTTTGCCCTCCTCTGCCCATCCCACCCCCCCACAGTCAATCCTCACCCTGTTGTCCATGTCTATAGGTCATTCATACATGTTCTTTGTCTAGTCCCTTCCCCTTCTTTCCATATTATCCACCTCCCCCTTCCCTTCTGGTCACTGTTAGTCTGTTCCATGTTTCCATGCCTCTGGTTCTGTTTTGTTTGTTATTTTGTTTTGTTCATTAGATTCCTTTTATACGTAAGATCACATGGTATTTGTCTTTCACTGACTGGCTTATTTCATGGCAGCATGGATGGCACTGGAGAATATTATGCTAAAGGAATGAAACATTTCATTCCTTTTTGTGACTGAATAATAATATTCCATTATATGGGTATACCATATTTTGTTTATTTAATCCTCAGGGGATGAACATTAAGCTGTTATAATACTTATATAAATATTCATGTACAGCAGGTCCTTGAATAACATCATTTCATTATAACATTGATAAAATGCTATGGGAGCTTAACTTGTTTACATCGATTAGTAAAATTGGTTTCAATATGTGTGTTTTCATAGAAACTATGAATGATGTTGAGGACTTACTGTCCAACTTTTTGTGAGGACATTTGTTTTCATCTCCTTGAATGGAATTTCATTTCTTTGGCATGAAATCACTGGGTCATATGGTAAACAGTATGTTTAACAATGTGAGGAACTGGCAGACTCTTTTTCAAAGCAGCTGCATCATTTTACATTCCCACCAGCAGTGATTGAAGGTTCTAATTTCTCTACATACTTTCCAAACTTGTTTTTGTCTATTTTTTCATTATAGATATTCTATGATGTTTGAGGTGATATCACTTCCCTGATGACAAATAATGGTGAGCATCTTTTCTGCATAGAAATGTGATGACATTTAACTTTTATTGAGCACCTGCACTATACAAAGTGTAATAGTACTGAGGGGGATATAGATGGAATAGGCACAGAAACAGGCCACAATAAAGTTAAAGTCTAGAGGGACTTTTAAGATAGCACTGATTTTAATTATGGATTCAGCCATATGATATGGATATGTGATCATGGGCAGATTACTTAGTCCCTCTGTCCTTCTTGTTCCTCAGTTGTGAGATGAATTTAATAATATGCAATCATAGAGAATTTGAAATAGTCAAATGAGATAACTCAATCAAATATTTGTTGCATCCCTACTTTGTGCCTTGCACAATATGTGTATATATATATATTTGTATAAAGGAGATTTATAAAAGTGCCCAACCCAATGCCTGGCTCCTCCCATTACAATGGTAATGTTGATAACAGTGAGGTGGCAATTATGACAGTGTTGACAGTACACTCAATTAAGGTGTCATTGGATATATTATCCCATGTTTTTGTGATGAGACATCATTTTGATTTAGAGGAAGGTGTTTTAAGCAGACTAACAATCTGAGTTTAAGTAGAAAGTCTGCTTCAGTGCAATATATCTAGACTGTATTCCTAAAAACAAACCATTGGATTTCTGCTTGTTCTTGGCTGTGAGTGTGTGTGTACACACTCAGCCCCAGCCATGTTGGCACTAATTGGCATCTTGGTAGGCAGTTTCAGCCTAGAGATCAAGGGCTGACAAGCAAGGAGTGCTGTGCCTTTGGGGAAGGCAGAAATACATTGGCAAGAGGTAGAGTGGAGAGTTCACCTGCCATCTCTCTGTCTGCTGTTTGGAGAAATAAGATAGCCATTGCAGATATTAACCTGTTATCTTTAGAAAATCATAACATGATTATGGGAAAAATATTAGAAAACCAACCTGGGTCCTAGCTCTCAGTCCTGAGATAATTTTTCCTGAAGGCTCTTAAAAGTGCTGTGATATGCCTTGCATTTATTTAAATATACAAGAATGAGAAAGAAAAAGCAAACTTCCATTATAAGGGATTTGATGTGTGAAATAAATAGTCCTATGTATTTAAGAACTAAAGCATAGTAGCTAATTGACAGATAACCTAGAAAATGTCTAATGGTGTGATCAATAATTCTCAGGATAGTATTTCTCAAATAATTTTGGATGGAAAGAAGCATTTTGTGATGCACATGACTAAATGAATTTTCAAACCAACAAAGGTTGATTTATACTTTATTGGCTTGGAAAAGTATCCATAATAGTGAAAGAAGGCTAGATGAATAACTGTAACTACAAGTAATCTTTATTCTTATGAAAGGTAAATGAAAATGTAGTTACACAAGAGACTTATATGTAGTTTACCTATATATATTTTGTAATGTTTATTGTTCAAAGATAAATTAAATGATGATTGTTACAATTTGGTTTATAATATTATATTTGGTTTTATATATAGATTTCCACAGGATTTCTTCAGGTATCTTTCCCTGTTAATTTTCAGTATGATTGGATTTGTGAAAAAAATTGTATTATATGCAAAAATTTGTAGGATTTTTAAAATATGTGCATTACTAAATTATATTCAAGTTGGACATACATAGTTGCATTGTATTCAAATTATATGTTGGTGTGGTTTGGGGAAAAATATTTTTTCTCATGAAATTAATAAATTCTCATTGAGTGAAACTTGAATATTACAGAGAAACAACAGCTGTTTTTAAGAATGTCAGCTTTCTCAAATTCTTATCAACAGTGAGTTATCAGTGAAACATTACTAACCTAGTAAGCAAATTTTCATGTTTTAATATTCTTCCTTTCTATTGCTAGTGATTTTGAAATCATTTTTCACTTGCCACTCCCATTTCTAATTCTTCGTTTACCAACTACTAGTGTAAAACTCTGCCTATTTCTCTTCTGATGTGTTCAAATTATATTGATTTGTAAGTCCTATTCATATTAAACATTTTAACCCTTTTTCTACAATAATCATGGCAAATATTTTTAACCATGAATTTCTGACTTTGCATAGTGCTTAGATTGGCCTTCTGAACCTAGAAATTAGATAAATATTAGCTATTTTTATTGCCTAATTTTGTTCCTTTGTCTTTATTTAATGATTGAAATACAATACTGATAACATCAATGTGACATTTTATGTTTTTTATGTATAGTTTATGTAATTGCCTCAATAAGTTTTTACAAGAGTTCTGGTAGGCAGGAACCTTTATTATATTCCTCAGAAGAACAGTCATTAGACAGTAGAGCCCAATCTGTATCCTGACTACATATTTTATGCTTTCCCTGATTTCATACTACTTTTATTGATTTGGGGTTTCTATAGAGACCTCAGATCATCTGAAGATTCTATTAGTTATGTTTAGATATTTCACTAATGACTCAGCTTAATAAAACTAAAGAATAAAATCATTTGACATAGAATTGTTTTTTTAAGTGTTTTTAAGAGTACTACATGCTTATTTTATAAAATTTAGGAAAATATTGAAATAAAGATAGTGGCAAATTTACAAATATCTCACATGATCTCACAACTCAAAGATAAAAAACACTGATAGCATTCTTATATGAATTTTCCCATTATTTGCTTATTTCTTTCTTTGTATATTGTGTATGCACTTTTTTTTATCATATTAACATATGGTATTGCATCTTGTTTTATTCACTCTAATATATTATAAAAATATCTCAAAAAGACATTTTATTCCATAAAAATGTCTCCATGTAATTAAATATTACTAGTTTATATAATTTAATAGCTGCATATTCTAACCAATTCTCAATTATTAAGCATTTGGGTTTTTTTTTCTATTTTTCAACCATTATAAAAATACTTTACTGAATATCTTGTCTTATTATTTGTGATCAAGTGCAGTTTCTGGGTCAAAGGCTATTCACCTTTAGGGTTGTGTGATGCAAATTTTCCAAATGGCTTCCATGAAGTATATGTTTACTTGTCCTTGACCTCTTTGGGGAGGGCAAATTTACTCCTCTGTTCCCTCATAGTTCTTCTGGCTGATATAATAATGAAATTGATATGAGACAGACTAACAGGAAAAAGAACCAAATTTATTATGTATAAATATATGGGGGTTCCAAAGGAATATCAAACCTGAGGACAAACAGGGCATTTGAGACTAATTTGCCATTCTGTACTAAGGAAAGGGGGGATAGGCGTCATGGACTTCAAAGGGAAAGTAGGCAATTTACAGGTGGATGACAAAGAGCAAAGACATAGTAAACAAATTCTTGCTGGGTTATCCAGAAACAATGGGATACAGACAAGAGTCTGACAGGCTTTCTAGATTCCTCTCTGTCTGCCACACTTAGTTCACATATGCTGAGGCGATAGCTCCCTTCCTGGAGTAGGTTTTTCCACCTGAATTCATTTAAGCAAGTAAAGGAAAGGTAAAAGGTTCTTCTTGAGTCTTCTGTTTCTTAAAATTATCATTATCTCAAAAATGTAAAATCTGGGGTGGCAAACTATGTTCCCCCTCAACTCCATGGGACTGTGAACTTCAAATATGTAGACCCAGTTACTAGCCTAGTATTTGTCACACAATAAATAATATATTAATAAATATTTGTTGAATGGTCAGATGGATAGATAAATAAGGAAAGAGGGAGAATACATGACCAATTAATATGAAGGAGAATGCATGCCCCATTAATGTGAGGGAAAATCAAACTTGGGTACTCATCTAGATCAAATTGGACCTTGAGACTAGTCTGAGTGTTAGCCCCCCCAGATTACCTCTATGTGGCATCTTTGTTATTGAGCAGAGTGGGACCCCCCACATGGTACTGTTACAGAATAGGGCCAAGAGGGGGTATGATATACTATTATCAAAAAGACCCCCTACTAGGTTCACTTGTCTGATGCCAGAGGAAAGACATTTCTCAATGCCAGAGATTTGTGAAAAGGAAAGGAAATGTTTATTTAAAGCTATACAGACTTAAAGTAGTAACCTAATGTCTTCATTAAAATATCAAAGTTCTTTAGGATACCCACAGATGCTCACAGTGCTTCCTTCTCCCTCTGCCCTAAACTGGGGTACCTTATCTCAGGAAAAGGGATAGAGTTCGTGATTCAGGTTGCCAGCACCATCCACTGTGTTGCTGTTCAGGATCTCCAGCTAATCCAAAGCCATGTGGCACCTTCTCATGACCTACTGACAAGAGTTCTTTCACCTTCTAGGCAAAGTCTCTCCTGCTTCCTAGACCACGTGGCCAAAGGGAGCACCCCAAAGGCACATGGTCCTCTTGTACCAAAGCTGTGGGGGTCCCCACTCTGGCCAAAACTGCACAGTTCTTCTCTCCATCAAAGCTGTGGGGATCCCCTCTCTGGCAAAGTCGTGTGGTTCTCCTCCCAATGGCTGCCGTGTCTGGGTTTAAATCTTCATGCCAATCTTCCTCTGTACCCCCATTTCTGACTCCTCCTACAATCAGTTGCACCTGCCAGCATTCCTGTATTATTCCAAGTTTATGGGCTGTCATCATGAGTCCGGGCAGGTGTGGCCCCATGTCATGGAGCCAATCTTATCCAAGCTCTCATGCAGGCACTATAACCCCGGGGGATCTGCCCCCCCCCCAGTTACATCTTGGGTGGAAGTCTCTTCCATCCCCCTGGCTCAGAGCATGGCCACAGCTATTTAACATATCTATGCAACCAGTTAAAGGTTATAGACGTGTTAAATGACCATGCCATGGATTAGCTGCAAAGCTGTGGCTATACAAAATAGCTCTATGTGTCCCTGACCCATGTGTCCCTTCCCCCAACTCACACCTGTGGGGGGAAGGAGTGGGAACATCCTATATATCTTTCTAATATTTCCTGGACACCTTAAGTTCTGGACCCCATTCCAAAACCCTGTTTGGGCCCCCCCTGTTGGCTGTACCATGTTACAGAACCTTGATGAAAGACCCAACAATTAATGCTAGAAAGAGCAGATTTTTATTTACATCATTCCAACCTTGGAGAAGTCTAGAGCACCTCAGCTCAGAGCCCTCCTTTCCCACAAGACTCAGCACTCTCCATGCTCCCCACCAGGCTTGAGCCAAAAGCCCCCAAAGTTCGCCATGTCCTTATCTGTGCAGGATCTGGAATATGTTGCCATCAGTCTCCATGTACTAGTCCAGAAAAGCATGTGCTGCATTATTCTGGATCATAGTGAAACTCAGGAAAGGCACAGGTCTTAAAAGCCCAGGTAAAATTCAGGTGCAATTGATCAGGATCTTGCAAGGAAGTCCTTTGCAGCTCCAGGGTCAGCTAGAGCAGGCATGGCCACAGCAGCAGCATCTCCTTTATTATTGGTCCAGGCCACATGGCCTCCTTTCTCACTATAAACTACATAGCTGCTTGCTTACTTCTCCCTTCTCATTGATCTCTTTCAAACCACATGGCAAAAATCCTTACTACAGACAGCATGTATCTTATCTCACTTGTACTTCCTGCAGAGCCAAGAGAGTGTGTGAGAGAGAGAGTGGAAGTGAGAGAGAACCTCATGGCTGCTACATTATCCCTTCTTCATGGCTCTTCTACTCCCTTTCAAACTGCATAGCCAAGTGAAAGAATGGCTGTTGCACCTAGTTTAAATCCCAGCCTGGAGCTTCCTCCATAACCCCATTTCCAAATCGTCCCACAATGGGCTACATTTGCCATCCCCCATATCTCCTGCCTTTCTTTGGCTGCCATTGTTAGTCCAGGCAGGCATGGCCCCATGATGCAGAGCAAACTTCCCCCTGCTTCTCAGGCTGGTGCTGGAAGCCCTGGTTACATGGGTTAAAGTCATGCTCATCTCCCTTGCCCAGATTGGCAGGCACAGCTATTTAGCATAACTATAAAGCTAGTCAAGTTGCCACAGACATGCAAAATAACTCTCAATCACTGTGCTCCCTGTGCTCTGCTTCTCTACCTTTCAAGCCAAGGCTATGGAGGCTTTTTATTTTGAGCCCCTGCTCTACATCCTGTATCATCTTTACCTGTCAATGTATGAAAGAATAAAAATGTTTCATTTATAAGTCCTATTTGGAGGGAGGGTGTGGATCAGTTGGGAGCTAGTGGAAACAAAAACAAAAAAGCTTATTCTTTGGGTTTCATTTCCTCCCACAATTGACACTTGTATTATTATTTCTTGTTCATTTCACCTCAAACTCCAAATTCTTCTTTCATTTTAACTATCTAGTTTTATCTTAAGCTAGACTTACTTTTGCACAAACCCAAAGTCCCAATCATGAGCATTTCCAAACAAGAACCATTTACTTTGGGACTATATCTCTAGCGACTCAAATAACAAATGGAAATTTAAAGTGATTTTTTTCTTTTAACCAGAACTACATAAACTTTTAGGTATACTTTTCCACCCTAAAGCTAAGACAAACCTCAGGGACATTGTTTTCTTTTCCTTCTACTTCCACTAAAAAGACACTCCCGACTTTATTAAACAGTCAAAGCAGGTCTATGTACATTTATCTTTGCAGGCAGCTATGACAAAAATTCTCTTCAATTTCAACTTGTCCAATCTAGAAGAGATAAATAGAAGTAATGATATCTTCAGCATCTGCAGCCTCTTCTTCTGCATCCATCTCTCTGTCCAATGTCTTCCTGTTCCTTTAAACCCTGTTTCCAATTAGATCAAGGCAAGTTTTGATGATGGTACTGACATTTGGTGATTTAAGTGGCTAATTACACATTTTGTCTACTTTGCTGCTTCAGTTAGGCATTCAAATTTAGTCATTTAGTTCTATTTGTGGCCTATATGGTATTTCCATGTTAAATTAATTTCAGGCCTCAGCCAATAGGTGAAGAGATGCAGGGGGGCCCATGCAGTCTGAGACCTACCTCTTCTGCTGAA
Source organism: Tonatia bakeri (assembly GCA_004024845.1). Taxonomy (NCBI): domain Eukaryota; kingdom Metazoa; phylum Chordata; class Mammalia; order Chiroptera; family Phyllostomidae; genus Tonatia; species Tonatia bakeri. The sequence goes on from PVIA01004910.1 coordinate 55,421, forward strand.
TATAATGAGTCCCTTCAAAGAACTGGTGTAGAGGGAAAGAGTTCAGAAAAGATAATCTGTGATCTCTTCCCACTGTGTAGTCCCAAGGAGGGACAGAACTCCTTGTCAGCCCAGCCTACAATCTTCTTTCTGGTGAGTGCTGGTATCAGAAAAGCTTACAGCCATTTGTCCTTGGATTTTAAGGCCAGTAAGTAATCTGGTTTAGTGAATTTCTACCTGGCAGACTCTGAATTTAAGCTAAGTACCTCTATTTGCCCTTTTCTCTGAGACTCCCAGATGTGTATTTCATAGTTCCTGTATTTTGATGTTTACTTAAAGTATTTAATAGGAGTTTTATGTGAACACACCCTTATGTGATATCTTCACATGAAACCCTCATTTCCTATGTTTCTTTAAATTTTTATTGTTTTTTCCATTATCATATAGTCCTCTTGTACCCCCTTCCCCATCCCACAATCACCACGTTGTTGTCTGTGTCCATCAGTCCTTTTTCTTTTTTACTTGATCTATCCACCTCCTACTTCTGCTTCCCCAGAGCTGTCATATGCTCTCTATCTATGAGTCTGTCTCTATTTTGCTTGTTAGTTCAGTTTATTCATTAAATTCCACATACGAGTGAAATCATATGGTGTTTGTCTATCTCTGACTTGCTTATTTCACTTAGCATAATGTTCTCCATATCCATCCATGCTGTTGCAAAGGGTAAAATTTTCTTCTTTTGTTATGGCCAAGTAGTATTTTATCTGATATATCTCCTCAGGCAGCAGAAACAAAAAGAGAAATAAACAAAAGGGACTACATCAAACTAAAGAGTTTTTGCACAGTAAAGGAAACCATCAACAGAATAAAAAAGACAACCCATGGAATGGGAGAACATATTCACTGGTATATCTGATAAGGAGCTAATATCCAAAATTTGTAAAGAACTTACAAAACTCAACACCAGAAAAAAAGCCAAACAATCCAGTCAAAAATGGGCAAAGGACCTAAATAAACACTTATCCAATGAAGGCACACAGATGGCCAATATACATATGAAAAGATGCTCAACACTACTAATCATCAGAGAAATGTAAATGAAAACCACAATGAGATACCATCTCACATGTGTCAGAATGGCCATCATCAATAAATCGACAAACAACAAGTGCTGGCTAGGATATGGAGAAAGGAGAACCTTTTGCACTGTTGGTGGGAGTGCAGACTGGTGCAGCCACTGTGGAAATTTGTATGGACATAGTTCCAAAAATTAGAGATGGATCTGCCTTTCAACCCAGGTATCCCACTTCTGAGAATGTATACAAAGGAACCCAAAACACTAATTTGAAAGAACATAAGCACCCCTATGTTCATTGCATTATTTACAATCATCAAAATATGGAAGCAGCTCAAGTGTCTATTAGTAGATGAGTGGATAAATCACTTCCTATGTTATATCTATCTCTGAGAATATGGTTTCTGACAAATTGAGCAATAATCTTTATGAGTTTTGAGTCCATAGTTTTGCTCTTTAATTGGTGGGATGAGTGTATACAGTTCTAGTGATTTACTGGAGGTTGTTGGGCACTGAGAAATAGTAAAAGGCAGAGCTTAGGCAAGATTGTGAATTCCAGAAGAAAGCCCCTTTATTCCTTGAATGGTATCAGGTTGTGGACTAAAATTGTTGCTTTCTTGACAGAGTCATTGGATGTGCTCTTTGCAACTTACTCTGCATCCTGTTGCTGGGATTGGGGTGGTTGTTGGAAGAGCTAGTCATGCATGGGATTTTTCTAGGAAGAAAAAAAATCCTGATGACACCTTTGAAGTGTTTTCTTGTGCTGCTTTGTATTATTCACACTAGATTACCATAAAAAGATATATTGAAATATTTTATGCTTTTGCATGCTGTTTTACTTATAGGAATAAAGATAAAATCTTTAAAAGTTTGATTACCTTTTATGGTCTATGTATTAGGACTGGGGCATAGGAAGATAGAAACAACAGTATCACTTCAACCTTATCTGTTTCTCAGAAGTGTTTTTCAGTGTCCTCTAATTAGAAGACCAGTGAACTAAGAGTGCTTACCAGGGGTAAAATGATGATCCTTACTATAAGGGTGTTTGAATTTGACCAAATATCTCAGTGGAATCCCCACCAATATAGCAGTTACTGTCTTTGTTCATTCATTCACCAAACAAATTGACCATCTACCATGTCCAGGCACTATGATTGGGATTTAAAGTGAGAATAGGGCAGTTCTTATGTTCATTTTATATCTTTGCTATAACAAATGACTCCAACTTAGTGACTCCAGACAAGCCAGATTTTATTTTCTTACAGTTCTGAAGTTCAGAAATCCTAAAAATCAAGATATGTGGCAGGGCTATTCCTTCTGGAAGCTCCAAGGGAAAACTTGTTTTCTTGCCTTTTCCAGCTTAGAGAAACCACCTATATCCCTTGGCTTGTGACTCCATCATCCAGTTTCAAAGACAGCAGCATATCATCTCCTCTCCTACCTGACCTCTCTTTGCATCCTTATATCATCTTTCTCTATATATCTGGCCTTCCTGTGTTTCTCTTCTAAGGATGCTTGTCATTAGACTGGTCCCACTTGGATAATCCAGGATAATCACCCCATCTCAATGCCTAGAACCTTAAGCATATCTACAACATTCCTTTTGTCATGTTAGGTAACACATTCAAAGGTTCTGGGGCTTAGGGCATGGATATATCTATTGCAGGGCATTATTCGGCCTACCATAGTGCCTCTACCCTCTAACCAGTTCACAAAATAATATAAGATAATAGATGTTGAAAGAGATTTCAACATCCTTCAAAATAGAAACAGATTTTGATAATTAAATATAATAAATTTAAAGATGGTGCCTGCATAAGTTGCCATGGAACACAAAAGAGAGAACATTGAACTGACCTGAAGAAATTCTTTACACAGGAGGAGGGATTGATATTGAGTCTTAAGAAAAAGATGAGGAGTTTAGTCAGTGAAGGAAAGGGAATGAGAGGCAGAGGGAGAACCAGGCTGGAAAGAGTATAACTTTCTCAAGCCCCAAATACCAGGTCAGTGGGACGGAGGTGTAGGAGATATATGATGCAATGACAGAGGGATGGAAAAGAGTTGGAGTGAAGGAATTTTTATTTATATTTATATACCATAATAACAGGTTTGCATGTTATGTTCCTTTAGAGAATGGGAAGCCATGGAAAGAACTATTTCAGAAAGAACACACTGGATGTTGGGTGGAAAATGCCTGGCTGCAAGCAAAGTCATTGAAGGCAGGGAGGTCACTGTTCCTACAGTAAGATGTCTGTGAACAAATGGGATGTATTGTCAGTATAGACACTGTTAAATCAACAAGTTGCTTTATTTGGCTATTTTTCTATCTGTGGTAGGTAGATAACGGCCTCCAAAGATATGAGGTCCTAATGCCTAGAACCTGTTAATGTTACCTGATTTGGAAAAAGGGTCTTTGCGAATGTGATTAAATTAAGGGTTTTAAGAAGGCTATATTATCTTGGATTATTTGGGTAGTCCCGAAATGAAATCACATATATCCTTATAAGGACAAACCTGATGGAGATTAAAGACAGATGAGAAGGAGACAATGTAACATAGAGGAGAGATTGGAGTGATGCGACCACAAGTCAAGGAATGCCTGCAGTCTCCAGAAGCTGGAGGCGGCAAATGGCGGTTTCTCCCTGTGAGACTCAGGAGGGTATATGGCCCTGCCTCATCTTGATTTTGGCTCAATAAAATGGATTTTGGACTTATTGTCTCCAGAACTGTGAGGGAATAAATTTCTGCAAATTTCTAAGCTACCAAATTTGTGTTGATTTATTATAGCAGCCACAGGAAAATAATAGCCTGCTTTTCTGTGAATGGTCATGTCCCATGACTTCCAAGAAATTCTTAGGACACCATTATGTTCAGACTTTTATCCCAACTTTAGTTCATATGATGCACCATTCTCAAATATCTACTGGTTTAGTCTTCATAGCTAAGAAGTTAGTGGATAATATGTTTCTATGCTACACAAATAGAGAAATTATTTCACAGCTCTTAGTATAAGCCTTGTTATATTCTATTCAAATATGTATTTTTAGCCCTGGCTGGTGTGGCTCAGTGGACTGAGTGCCAGCCTGTGAATCAAAGAGTTGCTGGTTGGATTCCTAGTCAGGGCACATGCCTGGGTTGCAGGCCAGGTCCCTAGTAGGGGATATGTGAGAGGCAACCACACATTGATGTTTCTCTCCCTCTGTTTCTCCCTCCACCTCTCTAAAAAAATAAATAAAATCTTTAAAAAAATAAATAAATATGGCCCTGGCTGGTGTAGCTCAGTGGATCGAGCGTGGGCTGCTAACCAAAGCATCACAGGTTCTATTCCCAATCAGAGCACATGCCTGGGTTGCAGGCCATGGCCCCCAGCAACCACACACTGATGTTTCTCTCTCCGTCCCTCCCTCCCTCCCTTCCCTCTCTAAAAATAAATAAATAAAATCTTAAAAATAAATAAATATGTATTTTTAGATTTTTATCTTTTTGTTTGTTTGTTTGTTTGTTTATTTATTTTTAGACAGGGAAGGGAGAAGGAGAGAGAGAGAGAGAAACATCAATGTGCGGTTGCCAGGGGACATGGCCTGCAACCTAGGCATGTGCCCTGACTGGGAATCGAACCTGCGATGCCTGGTTCGCAGCCCGCGCTCAATCCACTGAGCTACACCAGCCAGGGCTTATAGATTTTTATCTTAAATTGAGATGATGTGTGTAGCAAAAACAAACACACAAACAAAGCATTAGCTGGGGTTGGGAAATTTGCAATCTCTCTCTGAAGAATGGCACCATTCTGAGCTGACACTTCATTAGGGCATTATTTGAAAAAAACATTGGTTCCTTGAAGAAGTTGCCATTCCCACAGGGGCAGCTATAGTGCCACTCAGAAGAGACTTTTTCATGTGTGTGCGCTTGCATAAGTAAAGTTTTCCTGGATGCAAATCAGATTCTTGCCATATTTTATTAAATGGGTTGTAAAATTTTATACATACTAAAGAAGTACTGAATGGAGTTAACATGTGAATGGAAAGCAGTAGAATAGAATATAATGTGCAAGGGCCCTCAATTTGGACAGAAAGTTTTCTAGCATCAGAGCTGCTATTAACAAGTTGAGAACCTCAATTTATTCATCTATAAAATGGGACTGATAAAAAATACTTGCTTTATCTGGTTGTTGGAACAATTTGATGAAATACAACATACAAAGCACCTGGCATAGCTTTTGACACACAGAAAAGACTCAGTGAATATTTGGCTGTTAAAGTTAGTCATAATGATGATGATAATGTTGCTTTTGTTATCTGGCACTGTTATGTGGTGAGATGCAGCATATTGTAAAAGGTTCAGAAAAACTTCAGATACTTTGTTAGTAACTCAGTTTTGCAGATGGCATTAAGCCATGAACCTATAGCCCATTTAACTATACTACTGCTTTGGTTCCAGGGCTGTGCAGAGCAATCAAGATCCCCCAGCCTCTGATAAGAAGAAGCAGATTAGAAGACATAAGCCTGGACTTTAATTGAGCTAACCTTGCCTTGGAGGCAGTAAAAGCTGGCCAGGAAGGACTTGGTATGTTCACAGCTAGTGTACTGGGCATGACTGTGAATAATACAAGACAGTGGTTTGTTAACTTCTGACTTGTATAATACAAATTAATTGGTGTGGTTGATCAGAGAAGTCCCAGGGTAGTCAAAGAAGCCTAAAGAAGTAAAGAAATTAAGCTGGTTATTGAGGTAAGGAGGGGGTGAGTTTAGTAGAGCAGGGAGCTTAGAAGAATGGGGAACATTTCAGCTATAGGCTACTATTATATGAGTGAAAATGAAGGGCCATGACAATGGTTCTCATTCCAGCAGTTTTTCCAGGTACCCCATTAACTCTCTCCTTCATATTACTTTCTAGCCAATAAAAATTAATCATCAGTATGAGTTCACTCTAAGCTTCCCTGCCTCTATGTGATTGCCAATCCTGCTCTGAAATTCTATGCATCTCTCAGTCTATCTTCAGTCCTGCTTCTTTTGTGAAGTATTTCCTCATCACAAGATGGTATGTTCCTTCTATCCTTACTATAAGGTCCCCACAGCACCTTGGATGGTACTCTCTAATGCTAATAATATTTGGCTTCAGATTAGTTGTTTGTATAATCATTTATAAGTTCATTGAGGGCAGGGGTTGGGACTTACTCATTCTTATGTAACCTAGAACAGTGTTCCAAGAGCTTAGGCATATTAGATGCTCTCAAATTTTTGATGTTGAACTGAAGGATAGTGATCTTCATGTTTCTTGAGGAGCGCTCAAACTGGAGTGGAGATAACATTCATATGTGTAACCATATAATGTTGGAACTAGAGGAACCTGTAGTTTACTTAATTTTTTACATCTTCTACCTTACTAACTGCTTTGCTTGTCTATGAGAGAATGTAGCTCATTACTGGGTGTACAGTAGGTGCTTAAATAATATAATGAGGAAATGATCATTCCCAGATGGCTTATTTACAAAATACTACCAAATATGCCTTGTACAGCTGCAGATAAAATTCTTTATTCAAGGATTCAAATTGTAATGTCATTTAAAATTTTGTACTAAAACAAACATCAGTTTTTGTCCTAAGATCTGAATCAATATTTCTTTGTACCTAAGTGGGTGTTGATTAGAAATTTCCAGATAGTACATCTCATTTAGAAACAGGCTAGTTTGTCCATATGGGCAGAAACATATATATATATTTCTGGAATGATTGTTTTATATTCTTTTCTCATCCTTATTGATTATAAAAGCCATCAGGTCAGAGTCTATCCTCTCCTTTTTTATAACCACCTATACCAAGCTTTATAATCTATCTGCTCATCCTTAGCACTAAATAAATACTGACTCTGTAAAAGACAGTGACCTCAAGAGGGTTAATGGTGACAGAAATATTTTATGAGAATTGCTAGGTAGTATAGCCTGGTTCTTTTGAAGAGAGAAAGTAAGAGTGGAGACAATATTAGAGGATTTATTCTGAAGACTAGTTTTCTGTGTTGTAGATAAACTGGTAATTTCCTTTAAATCTCATTAGATTCTATCAAATACAAACATTTCTCACAGTTCTTTGTGTTTGTTAATGATGGTTAAGTAGAATTATCTCCATTCTCCCTCTGCCCTGATTTCTTCTGCATGCAGGCTACATAAATCCTGCATTGATTACTTGTCTGTGGCTTGCTCCACAATTATGGACTTTATTTTATCTTGCATAATAACTCTAGAAAAGTACCTTAGCTTTACTTATGTAGTGGATTTTAAATGACAAAGCAGATTATCCCACAATGGTGGTCTTTGCACATATTTGATTACATTATTTTTCAAGGATCTTCTGTGTTTTTCAACTCAACAGAATACATAATCTTACCACCCACTAAAAAACTTAATGAGTAAAGCACAAATATCATTTTATCACTGGACACTTCTAACACTGAATATATGAAACTTAAGAGAAAGGTCAGGGAGGAAAATATCCATTACCAAAAAAATAGTGAATTCCTGTGTCTATATAGAAAGCATCACATGAACCAATTTTATTGCAAAGTGATCTATTTAATAAGCCAGAAGATTTATCCTCAGTAAAAGAAAACACACACTCACAGCTCTTCATTGTCATCAGTTTTTAAACTGGAGTTTCAATGGTGACTCTCCATGTTTTATGGGTGAATTATAATAAAAATGTCCTACTGATCTTTTCCCAAACTAAATAAAAATAATGCATTTGAAGCTGAAAAGGGTTATTGATATTTAATAAGGGCAATTTCTAGATGATACCAAATGGTGGTTTAAATCTCTCTCTCTCTCTCCACACACACACGCACGCGCGCGCGCACACACGCACACACACACACACAGTCCATATATTTTGTCTAACTGGAACTAACCACCAGATTTTCTAATTTGACTTTGCAAATAACAACTGAAATCTGAATAGTGTGAAACTAGCATTTGCCAGTTAACTGTATTCACTGTCACTTTGCAAATGATAGACTGATCTTTGACACATATTTAATAGAGCATCATCCTAGTCTCTGCTTCACTTTCTGCCTCTTGAGAATTTTTCTTATAGGTTTTAAGGGCCCAGAGTATTCATTGTGGTCTAAGCAGACCAGAATCCACCTAGGAATAATGCACTATCACTCTGATTCCAGTCTGTAGTTTTTGGAATGGGAGCTGGGATGAGAAGATTAGCATTCTAGAGCATGCTTCTAGAGTTCCTTCAATGACTATAGACCTTCCTACTTCTATCAAACAGAAATTGTCTTTGCCCTCGGGGACTCTGTGCTCCTGAATTGCTATCCTGGTCTTTTCCTTTGGAAGGTAATATACCAGGCTTATTGAAAAATAATCGCATCAGTCTCTTAGCAGAGGAAACTGTCATTACTCACTATGCTAATGAGAATTATGATGACATTAAGACAGACTTCCTAGAAAACCTAATTATGCAACAGAAAGCAATTTGAAGGGTAATATTCATTGTCAAACATCAGGCAATAAACAGTTTTAGCAGATGATTGAATGCCCCCAAGATCTGGAAATGTTTGATCACCATAAAGGCTCCTATTGTAAATATTCTCAATTCTTAATGGTATCCCATAACACAAAAAAGAGTACACAATAAAATACATTAAACTATTCCTTCAGCCCATTCATGATCTGAGGTTGAATTCTATTTTCTCAACCCTGGCCTAGTAGTCACTTACTAGCTACAAAAACTTGGGCAAATTAGTTTTAGTCTCAGTTTCATTATCTCTAGAATGAGCATAATAACTGTTCTACATAGCTTATAGATTTATTTTTAGTATCAAATAAAACAATTGATATAAATTTACTCTGTAATACAATGATGGAATTATTTGCTTTATAATTGAGCTTCATATCTTTGACAGTGAATGCTCCTTTATGGAAGAGATGAGTGAAGGAGACTCATTCCCCCTCTCCACCAGTTCACATGTTCCAGTTCACAATTGCCTGTGTAAAGAAAATAAGATGAGAATACAATGAAAAATCTGATTCTCATAATCAACAAATCAAGAAGCATTGATTCAGCACTTAACCTGAGCTAGCTCTATGGAAATAAAGAACAACAATCAGTAGATATGGTCACTATTCTTAAGAAGTTTGTAGTCTATGGGTGTGGCTGAAGGAATGTAAACTAAAGTAGTGATTCTTACAGTGTGATCAGGGACCCAGGGGGACCCTCAAGACTCTTTTAGGGGATCAAAAAGGTCAATACTATTTTCATGATAATACTAAAATTATTTGCTTTTTTACTCCTGATCTCTCATGAGTATACAGCGGAGTTTTCCAGAGGCTACATGATGTACAATACAACAGGTTGCATGCAGAAACATTTATAAGAATAAATCTATCAAAAATTTAACAATGCTACTCTTTTTACAACTTCATTTTGGAATTTTTTAAGTAAAAATGTTATTTGTGTTAACATGTAAGGGGCTTATTATTTTTATGAGAAATAAAATATTTTTTCCAATTTTAATTGTAAAGATAGTACATATTAAAGATATAACCCAGCAAAGCTTTTAGGGAGTGCTGTACAGTTTTAAGAGTTTTGAGGGGTACTGGCATTAAAAAGTGTGAGCATTACAACACTCAACGAGGCAATCTAAGTGTTTGTCTATGTACTGTGTGGTCTGTTGAGCAAATGCATTAGCTTCTGACCTAAGAGCTTGCTAGAGATAAAGAATGTCAAGTTATCTTCCCTTTAACAAGATCCACCATACTCTGAATGATTTATATCCACATTAAAACTTGAGCAGTATTGAGCTAAATGATACAAGGAAAGCTTCATAGAAGAGATGGTTTTGCCGAAAAAACAGTCAACACATTCAGTCCAAAGATCCAAGTTTTACACACTAGCTAATATTCTAGACCACTGGTCTCTAATCCTGTCTGATAATCAGCATTACTTGGGGATTTTAGAAAATCTACAAATGCCTAATAAGATCCAGCAGTTTTTTGTGTAACAATATTTGGCAGTATCCATTATAATAAAAAAAATTTACATACCTTTTGATTAGAAAATTCCATTTCTAAGAATTTCCACTATGTAGAATTTGCACTTATGCAAATATTATAAGCATGAGAATATTCACTGTAGTATTGTTTGTAATGGCAAAAAGTGGGGAAGAACATCTAAATCTCCAGCAGTAAGAGACTGTTAGAATATATTGTTGCTTATCTCAGGAATCGAATGCTGTGAAACTGTAAAAAAAAAAAATGACACTCTTTGTGTAATAACATGGAACCATTTTAAAACGTTATGGAAAGTGGATATAGCAAGTGTGTATAGCTTGTTGCCTTTTGTAATAAAATACACATACATATTTGCTTGAATAAGTGTAAGTTGTTTTTCTACAATACTCAAACTGGTAACAGTATACTCACCAAACGAGGATCAGTGGTTGCCTCAGGATAGAACTACAGGGAAGGAGTGAACAAGATTATTTTTTATTATATACCAATAATTGTATTTATATCTTCTAAATTTAGAACCATATTTATGCATTGCCTATTACAAATAAACAAACAAATCCCCAAGTAATTGAATGTTCTGATGAAACAGGTAAAGGCGGGGCTCATAAATGTGTGTTTGGGAGAAAATATAAGCTCTCTAAAAGATTCTAAGGTGCAATCAAGTTTGGGAAGTCTTGAACTTATTGACAGTCACTCAGAACTCTTTTCCCCTGAGCACATGATTGTGGGAAATATAAGGGGATGTGCATGCTCTTTTCTCCTTTCCCGGTCAAGGGCACTACCCACCTCTCCCAGAAAAGAAGAATTTTATCTGACTCCCTCTGAGAACAGGAACTGCCAGAGGGTACAAGAGAATCACCAGATATGTTCTATTTGAATCTGTACAACTTTTTATTGCAATTATGTTTGGTCCCTATCTTCAGGTATAAAACAAAATATTTTGTAGATGTTTTCTAATTAAACAAAAGTGATGTTTATTATGTTTAGAGATGTAAACTTTCAGGAACAACGAATTGATTTCTTTCTACAAATCATCCTTGTACAAATTATAACATTTTAAAAGTTATTTTCCAGCCTCCTTGCACAACCACATCAAAACTACAACTAAAACATAGAACAACCATCACTCAGAACTGTCAAATACAAAGTTGAATGGAAATCCAACAACTATGTAATTAAAGAAACCACATCTGTCCTGACTGGTAGGAAGGGTGGAGACACAAAATGGATTGGTCCCACATCCACATGTGGTGGAAAAAAATTCATGAAGGACATCTCAGGAGTGTGGAATCACAGCTCCACACTAGGCTCCCAAGTTCAAGGTTCCAGTGCCAGGAAGGTAAGTCCCCACAACTTCTGTCTGCAAAATCCAGCAGGCATTGACTCAGTGGAAGAAACTTCTCCAGTCCCCAGCAGTTTTTATTTTTTGAAAAAACTTATTTTATTGTTGTTCAGTTACAGTTGTCTGTATTTTCTCCCCACCCCTTTCCCCCACCCCCTCCAAACCCACCTCCCTCCCTTGCTTCCACCCTCCCCCTTGGTTTTGTCCATGTGACCTTTATAGTAGTTCCTGAAAACCCTTCTCCCCACTGTCCCCTCTCCTCTCCATTCTGGCTATTGTTAGATTGCACGATTTACAATAGCCAAATGCTGGAAGCAACCTAAGTGCCCATCAGCAAATGAGTGGATCAAAAAACTATGGTGCATTTACACAGTGGAATTCTATGCAGCAGAAAGAACGAAGGAGCTTATACCCTTTGCAATAGCATGGATGGAACTGGAGAGCATTATGCTAAGTGAAATACGCCAGGTAGTGAGAGATAAATACCATATGATCTCACCTTTAACTTGAATGCAATCAATAAAAGAAAAAACCAAGCAGTTCCTCTTAAAGACCATGCACATGGACTTACTCAGACTCACTCCCTCTGAGCTCCAGCACTGGGGTAGCAGCTTGAAAGGCTCTAGTGACATAGAGGGAGGAACAAGTGTTTGGTGTCAAGGTGAGAGTTGTGGAACAGAAAGGTGGGCAGAGGCCATCATCTCTTTTCTGGATGCCCCCTTACAAAGCCACAGAGCCAGCAGGTGAGTTCCATCTCTGAGACTCCATCAAACTGGTTAAAACTGTTTGCCCTGCCCTTAAGATCCCCTGAGGTTCTGCCTCATCAAATATATGGGTCCACATAAGCTGTTAACAGTGGCTTTTCCATATGAATGGCTTGTCTTGGCTCATGCTTCACAACTTCCTAAATTCTCTCAAACAAGCAACAGCCAGCCACAGTGAGTCCCCAGCACCCTTACCTTTCCTAAGTGGCCCTAGGCTTTGCACTAGCAGCAGCCAGCCTATGCTCACAACTTGGCATTGCCTGGGAATCTCCAAGGCCAGCACAAGTAGCAGCCACCTGAAGATTGCTATGTAGCTCATGCAGGATGGCCTTGGGCAGAACACAGGGGTTTTGGACCCTGGCCTATACCACTAAGAATCTTTACATTGATATGTACCTACATATCAATGTAGGCACATCCTGTACCACTTAGGAAACTGCAGAGCCTACGTGCCCAGTGGATAGCTACAAACCACATTGAAGCACACTTGATCCTCCATGGAGGGTGGAGGTTGGTGATCAGTGGTCACAGTCTGTCCTTGTAGCTGACTGGCCTGGCTAAATCTCTCCCATTGAAAATAACTATTTATAAAATAGTTATAAATAAAAATTACTATAAATAAAAAATAACTATTACTCCAAGTCACTTTATTTTCACAAACTTGTTTGCTGTTGGACTAGTTCCACCTTAAAAAGTAGTTTTATGAAATTATAAATATGACCCCTATGGCATTTGGTTGGCAGGAGTAAATTATTAATATATTTAGGTAAATTTTATTTACGATTGGTCAAGATAATATTTTTGTGTCTGAAATGTATACTGTCATTTCTTAGATTTGTTGGCCACTGGGAAATATTGTATACATGCTAGTCTGCTTTAAGATTCTGGAAGGAAATAAACCCATGTCTTATAAAAGTATATATATAATTATATATATTTATAATTTATATTTAAATATGCAACATTTATTACATTATTATATAATTTATATAAATATATTGATATAAATATTGATTATGTTTATATAAATATATATTTATATAAATACAAAATATATATATTTATATCAATATATATTTATATTTATGTAATTAGATATATTCTTATAGGAACTTAATATCATATAATTATATTAATGTAGGCACATCCTCCATTCTAAGTTTTAAGGTATGTGTGTGTGCATCAAAGCTCAAAGCATTATTATGACCATGGGAGGGTATACCCCAAATTATTAGAGGCATCAGTAAGTCTACTTTTCACCCTTGTGCCAAATATCATGAAGATCAAGGTCCCTTGAGTATTTATTTAGTATTCTATATAAATTCTTTAGAACCAAATTTGCATAGTGTTTACTACACTGATGTCTGGATAATTCTCAGGAGGAAGAAGTTTAAAATATAAATTATTTTGATTGATAAAAGAAAGGCTTCTAATATTATGAACTCCTCAAGTCCTAAAAAGGTGTTATATGTGATGAGATATTAAATGTTAATTGCAAGACTGTTAAATCTGATGATTTTACATTGCAGCATAGGCACAAAACAAAAGGCATAATGACAAATTGGATTGTTTTAAGAGGAAAAATTATAATGGTGAATGGAATCAGAATCTTTGTCACAGAAAAACCACGTGAAGGCCTTAGACAAGCTTAGCATGTGAAATGGAGATATGGGATGGAGGTATGGGTAGAAGAAGGTAAAAGTGAACCTATTTTCCTATGTTTGGAGTTTTTATATAAGAAAGAGCAATTAGATTCGTCATTTGTGACCCTAAGAATTAAGATTGAGAGTAGTGGGAGGTCCCAGTTCACTGGGAAGTAAAGAATTCTCAACCACTACTCCCGGATATATTAGGAGGATAATTAAGCTTGAGAAAGATAGTTGGACTAGATGATTTCATTTGACCCCTCTGTTTACTAATATTTTATAAAATTACAACTAGAAGTAATGTAAGGAGTTGAAAGAATGCTTTCTTAGAGTAAATTGAAGTCCTCTTCAAGGCTGAAAAATCACTAGCAAACTGGAAAAATTACAATATATCATAGGCAACACTAAAATTTCTGCTACATGAAAGTTTCCTCAATTTTATAGACAAAATACTGAAAAGAAAAATAGACAAAAATATGGAAGACAGTTTATATTAAAAATGTAAATAATAGCTAACCTTTATACAGCACTTATACTAGGCACTATTCTAACTGCTAAATTCACCTAATCTTCAAAACATTTTAAGCTGAGTACTATTATTTTCTCCAGAAGAATAAAATTCCAGGGATAGAGAATTAAGTAAATTGTCCAATGTCAAATAAATATCAGATGGTGGAGTAGGTGTGTGAATCCAGGAAATCTTGGCTCTGAGTTCTGTATTTTAATCATCACTCTATACCACAGATTCACAAAATGTTTTCTGTAAAGACCAGATAGTAAATGTTTTAGGCCTTTCCAGCCATACTGTCTCTCTCAAAAGCATTCAAGTCTGCTGCTGTAGTGAAAAAGCAGTCAGAGATATTATGTAAGAGAATGTATGTGGCTGTTCCAATAAATTTTTATTTATGGACATAGAAATTGCAATTTCAGATAATTTTAATATGTCATGAAATATTATTTTTTGGATATTTTAACCAATCATTCAAAAATGTAAAAACCAGTCTCAGTTTGCAGGCCATACCATGAAGGGTGTTAGGCCAGATTTAGCACACTGGCTGATTTTTGGCCCATGGCCTATAATCGGCTGATTCCTTTTCTATACTGTCATTAAGTATAGTGAATATAAATTATTAGTAAACATGAAATATAATCAATACATTAGAAATAAAAGAAATGCAAACAAAAAATACCACAAAATACTCATCAAATTGAAGTAGATTAAGATAGGAATATACAATAAATTAGTGTAACCTTCCTGGTGAAGGCAGGGAGCAGTTTGACTGTACAATAAAGTTAATGTGTACACACTTTGACTCACCACTTCCATCTCTAATCTTTATCCTAAAGAAAGAATTAGATACACAAAGATGTGTGTAAAAATATGTTTCAAGAATCTTTGTTTAAGATAGAGAAAATCCAGGAACAGGAAACATCCTAAATATTCATAAATAAGAGATTAGTTAAGTAAATTATAGTACATTCTCATAGTGGAATAATATGTATTTAAAATTGTTGACATTTAATGATATAAAAAAATGTCCAAACATATTATTGAGGGAAACATCAGGTTATAAAAAAGCACACATAAGACAATTCTCTATTATTTTTAATGGCTTTGGTTACATGCCTGTAGAGATTTTGGAGCAGGTTCATTGAAATGTTCACAGTGATTATCTCTAGGGAGTTAAGTTTGGGGTGATTTTGTTTCTTGGAGGGAGTGGGGTTAATTTTTTTTCAATAATCTACTCTGTATCTCTTCTTTTCTAAACCATAGTAGTATCTATCATCTTTACATTTTGAGAAAAATAAAGGTAAACTTATTTTTATTTTGAACATGGGTAGTATGGTTTGACAGGAAATATCTAGACTTTATTTGATCCATAACTTATAGCCTCTACATCATGCATCTCAGTTCTGTTCCCAAGCCTTTCTGCTCCCGTCTTCTCATTGTTTTACTAAGAAGCCTTAATGCCCTGTTATGTTTTCCTGTCTATTTTCATTGCCTCACCACTTCCATGATCATATCTTCATTTTTTGTTTCATCTATTGGCCCTATGGTAATCAATCCCTCTGTCAATTGTCTAGTGTTGGGGCAAGATTGCAGAGACTTTTTCTTGTAGGTAGTAGGAAACAAAGTGAGAATCTCATCATTCTCACTCCCCAGTGCTACTTCTGGAATCTTCCCTCTGCAGTTCAAGTCATTGTGCTTCTAGATTTTGGCTTCCAGGACTGCTGACATCCTCCCAATGGCTTCTGCCTTTGGCTCAGATATTTCTCCTTCATTATAAGAGATATCTTTGCCTGTGATACCCTCAAAATGTGTGTGATAATTTTTTTGCCCTGGCTGGGTGGCTCAGTTGATTATAGGGTTGTCCCATACCTCAAAATGTTGTGGCTTCTATCCCTGGTGTACATCTAAAGGTTTTGAGTTTGATCCCTGGTTGGGGTGTGTACAGGAAGCAAATGATTAATGTTTTTTTCTTCTCTCTTTCTCCCTCCCTCCCTCCCTCATTCTCTAAGATCGATGAGGGTATCCTCAGGTGAGGATTAAAGAAAAGTATATAATAATATGTAAGGATTACTGATTCTTTGAACATTACCATAGTTTTAGTTTCATCCACAAATAGCAGGTACATTTGAGTTTTTCATTGGCCCAGGATACTCTGAAGTCAGGTTAAGTCTATTCCAGGGTGAACCTTCACACTCTCCTTTCAGGGGAATACTATTCTTGAACTACCCCAGTATCCAAGCCAGTGGTGACTTGGTATGTCATGGATTTATGCTCATTCCTGCAGATCACAGGAAAGTACTACTTTCTGTTATGAAAGCCTGATTAGTGGGTGTGAGAGGATGATAAAGGTGGCTGATGAGTGTGATGCTGAGAGAACTTGCCCTGCGCACTCAATACCATTTGATTTGCCATAATGTCTGCCAACTGTTAGATTTGGTCTCCGATTCTACCTTGTTTTAACTTTCTTCACATTGTCCCTCCTCTCATTAAGCTTTAGCTCAAATTCATGTCACTAAAGTATCAGGGATTTTGCCGTGCTTATTATTTATCCTTTTCAAATTTCCCTCTGTAAAAATATGTATATGACAAAACCAAACCATAAAGACTGGCTGTTGTGGAAGGCCTATTATATAATAATATAATATCACTGTAGAAAATGCCTCATGAAAAATATATTTGGAAAATTCCTGAGAACCGTAAAAGCTAATGACTCCAACACAATTTGCTTTCCTCATATGAAATAGTGATAAAAGGATCAGTAATCCATGCCAAAAGGGATTGTGTACAGCAGTGGGGAAATGATGGCAGTGACCACCTAGCACTGTTATTTAGTGACCTCCTGTCTTTTTATCAGCTATTAATGACCATTCAAAAAGAGAGATGAGATTGTGTTGGTGAAGTCAGGCTTGCAAGATCACCTGGAGTTTGTCACAAGAACAGGAGGAAGCACTGGGGAGACCTGGGCATTGAGCCATTTGGAAGAGTATATACATGCTTGTCACATCCTACCTGCTGGAGCTGGGAAGAAATATGTAATCTGACATAGGATCCTATTTTCTCCTGTGGTCTTACATCTACACCTAAGGAAAATAATTATGCATGTTAATGGCATCATATGATAACACTCAAGATAAAAATCTTCCCCACTGATGCAAATTCCACCATTAATGATCCATTTCTTTGTTTGAAGCACAGTCATTCCCATGCAGACTTTATTTTAAGTTTATTTTAAGTAAAATTGTTTTGGGGAAGGGAAACACACAAAATCATGAATACCTTTCTTGAGGTCATTAATTACTGTATTAATTACATTCGTTCCCTAAAAATGGGCCAAAAAACTAGAGGCTTGCATTAGATACTGTATTAGTCATCTGGGATACAATAATTACCTAATCTGTGACCTCAAGGAACACACAGTTTAGTTAAGGAGACAAGACAACACAGATGGGAAGTGAACTAGATGTTTAAATTACTCTGATGGGAGAGAAAGAAAGAGAAGAGAGAGAGAGAGAGAGAGAGAGAGAGGGAGAGAGAGAATGACTAATTCAACATAGGGTGTTAAGGAAGATTTCACAGGCAAGGGAAATAACTGAGGCACTTGAAGATGAGTGAGACAACAAGATAAAGAAAGCCAGAAGGACACTCCAGCAAAGGGAGCACGTGAGCAGTTTTAAAGGGACTAGGTTATTCAGCTGTTTGGTATTCAGGTAATAGCAGGTAGATCATGAGACTGGAAATGCAAGCAGCATCCAAATTGCAAAGGGCTTTGGTGTTTGAAATGTATTCTGTAGAACAGGTTTTCAATAATACTGATGCCTGAGTCCCACCCACAAAAATTCAAATTTAATTAATATGAACTGGAGACTGGGCACTGGCATTTTTTTAAAAAGTTCTTCTGGTGACCTAATATGCATCCAGGGTTAAAAACCATTGTGAAAAGCAATGTAAATCAAAGGCATTGTTTAAACAGGACTGTATGAATTAATATAACAGCGTCCTTCTATCTGATAGTAGATTGTAGTGGGAGAGCACTGGTCCCTGGATGGCAGAGAAAGGCAACCAAATGTCCAGGGACTGAGCAGTTTGACAGAGTGGCTGTAATCCCAGAGACTGGACTCAGATACATGGAGGTTAAATCTTGGTTTAACCACTTCTAACTACTTCACATTACATAAGTGATAAAATTTCAAAGTGTCAGTTCACACATCAATAAAACAGTTAAAAATAATCCCCTCCTCACAGGGTTTTGGGAAGATTCAATGAGATAAAACATTTAATAAGTTACCTGGTGCAAGTAAGAAATCAACATGGGTTTCAGCTCTTTTTACTTAAAGTAATATTAACAAGCAAAGATAATCTTTGCCTCATTTAGTTTTGCTCATTGCTGGCTTTCCCAATGGGTTTAGGACAGTCTTCTCTTCCTGAAAGCAGACACAACTGTAGCAATGTGATGCTTTCCTCTTATAAAAAGAGATGTTATAGAATCCAAGGCTTGAAAGGGACTTCAGGAGTCACCTAGAACAACTTGTAATTCCATGCAAGGATTCCATAGACATCCTCAAAAAGCACATTTGCTTGACTAATTTTAGTGATTGGAAACCCACTTCCTTGGGAAAAACAACAGCAATAACAACATCTTTATTCCTCAGTTCAGGACAGATTAATTAAAAAATAATAATAAATTAACCATTACCTGTAAATACCAACTTAATTCATATTTATATGACTTAGAAATAAAAAAAGGGCAGGCTATAGTTAAAAACTTCCCATTTCAAACTTCCCTTATAGGCAAAGAACATTATAAATTTATTTCCCATTAGATTATTTAAAAATCCAAAAACCTCAAATCTGTATTCCAAGTTGTAATAATGAGAACTTTCTTACATAAGCATAGGTACACAGTTATATGTAAAAGAACTTGAAATGCATCATTATTTGTCTCTTGGTAGTGTCATCTTGTATTATATCTGAGCATCCTCAGGGTTCCAAACTTCATATTGAGATGTATTTTAAATGATCTGTTTGTACCAGAGAAATAATAAATTTGGAGAACAGTCTGATTTTTACCCTGAAATTTGGAAGATGAGGGACTAAAAGTGTAGTCATTTCTTTGAAATGCTATGTGGAATCTCTCAACACTCAAACAAGGTAACCACTCCAAAAGCAAACAAAAAAAACATTTTAATGAATTCAAATTTAAAAAAATCAAAGTTTTTCTCTTTTGCAATGTACAAAGCATTATAGTCAGTTTCACAAGGATTTTTTATAATGAGTCAATTATGTAATTATGTTATAGATGATTACATGCACTTAAAGTAATTATGTAATAAAGCATAATTACACTAATTACATAAACAGATGATCAACTAAAAATCAATTATCCTAGAACCCAAGGATATTCTCAGATAACAAAGGTAAGATACTATTATTATGAAACTACCAATTCAGAATAGCCTCTAATATTCCCTGACCATTAACATATATAGGGGCTTAGTGTTTAACTTTTTCTGACCTTCCCAACCTTTTCATCCTATGCTAACAAAAAATTGCAGGCATTTTGGTAATGGCCAAGATGGTGCTCGGTATTCAGATATGTGTTCAAAATAAAATGAGCAGAGAATTTGCATTCAATCTTGTTGTGCAGAATAAAGTGAGGAAAAGAATTCCAGATGTACTCAGCTTTATGAAATATCTATGTTCCTGAAAAGTTACACAGAAATCTATTTTATTGAAGGACAAAATAGCTTTTAGAATAACACTGCTGTTGATTTTCAATTGGCAATGCTGCTCTTACTCTAACTATTTTACTGGAGGGAATTGCAGAGGGTAGGACAGTCAGACAGACTTTTTAGTTTAAAATTTCTCCATAAGGATGTAGATAGATATACTAAACAATATTTGATATTTAAGACAATTTCCACCAAAGTTTTCCATAAAGTGATGAATCTCTCGGTGATGTAAGCCTTTGTTAACATGAGGATATGTGTAAAAGGTTAAAATCAGAGTTTCATGTTCACATACTTAAAATAAAGTAGTAAAGCCCTTGCCAGATTAGACACTTGCTCACCCTTACCAATGGATCCTGAAGACAAAAAAAAAAAACAACAAACATTTTCAAACTTCACATTCATCAATTATGCTACCAAGATTGCCAGATCTGTCATAGGTCTTTTATGAAGAATAAAATTTCTCCCTCCTGTACTTGGTAGTATCTCTCTAGGATAGATTCCCTGAAGTAGAATTAATTACAGTGTCAATGGCATTTTAAGACTCTTGATCCATATTGGAAAATTGTTCCCCAAAGGGGCAGTATTAATTTCCACTGCCATTGGCCATAATGAGTTCATCAGGAAGAAACTCCCCCAACTATCTGCACTCTTCCAAACAACTCTTCCCTTTTACCCTTTCTTGTCTCAAGAACCAAGCGACCTTTCTTCTGTTCCTGGATCCACCTGTGTTCATGTGCCCCTCCCTTTTAATCCACATTAAATGTTTTTTGAAAGCTATTTTCAGCAGAGGAGTTAGATATATTGAACTTGCCAATAATTCTCTTCTCATTAATTCACCTTGTCTCCTGGGGTTGACCAAACTCAAAGGGCCCTGTAGTAGCTGTGTGGTCATATAAAGGAGGCAAAGAAGAAAAAAAGCTTCATTGGCTTAGTCAGTAATCAGTAGCCTCTGGGCTACTCCTGAAATTGATTTTGTGGGAATGGCTGTTTGATTTAGAATCCTATTCTGGCATCTCATTATAGGCTTATAACCTGGGTTGTAGTTTAGTTGATTTTGATACACTTGGATTAAAACAGTGAACACTTCCTCAGACTGACAATTGATTATACCCTCTTTTGGTATTCTCTATCCTGTCCTTATGCTCAGACCCAGAATCTTTTTTAATATTCCATGTTGCTTACCCTATGAAGTAGTGTGATATAGTGGGAAGGCAGACTGAATTCTATACTTGGTTTTGTACAAATTAACTTTCTGGCCTTACATGAGTTATTACTTCACATTATTTGAAAATAGATGTAATACTACTTGTCTTATTCTTGAGAGAGTAAGGTGACAGAGATGACGTAATAATGAAAGTTAACAGTAAACAGTAATGACAAGCTATTGTGCACTTACTATGGCATGCTTTACCTATGTTAGTACATTTAAATTACATTTCACATAAGAAGCCCAAAGAATTTCTTTCATAATTGATTTTTATTGTTGTTCAATCATGGTGGTCCCCTGATGTGGACACCAGCCCGCAGTGCCCACGGTGTTATGGATGAGATACGAGACAAATTCACATGGACTGCCGAGTCCTGTGAAGGAAAAGGGATGGCATGGCTACTCTTTCAAGAGGAGAGCACCCAGACCCTTGCCTTGACAGGTTTTTTGGGGTTTCAATTTGCACAGGAATACAGGTAAGTTCATTAATCATTGTCAGGCAGTAAGGATCAAACAACAGATAGTATACAAAGGACTATGAGAGCTTATTCTGAGTCAGGGTCTATTAGCTAAGGGGCTACAAAACTTTGAGAAACAAACTCATTTCCTGCTTGGACCCTTATCATTTAATTGAGAGCATTCTTAGCAAAGCAGGTTTCACAGGATTTTATGTATTCTTTCTCAGGCCTGATCACTCGAGGAACCCACTCGTTCCAGCACAGGGCTGCATTGCCCTCTGTCATTATTCCAGACTTAAGTCAGGCAGGGGAAGTAAGGCAGCCAAGAGATTAGGAGACTTCTTGCAGACAGAATGAGGACTCGGGCTATGTCAAAGCCAAGGGTCTATCATCCCTTTTTGCTATAGTCCCCCAAGTCCTTCCCTGGCGCCTCCCCATGATCATGTCTGTCTTAGGTCATTCCCCCCTTGGGGAATCTTACCCATCATTGGCTAACCGATCAAGCATTGGGGGACAGTTATAGATGAAGTTGAAGGAGCAGAAGTGGTGCTCCTGCCAAGGAGATAATCTTTGTCTCCTTAGTGTCTTCTGGTTTAAAGGTCACTCACTCAGTCTTAGCCATGGAGGGGGGGTGGTGGTTACAGCTCCTGAAACCAGGCAGGGCGGCTCCCAACAGTCCTTATTTTCCCTCATTACTCTCCACTGCCCTACCACCTTCCCATAGAAGCTAAAAGAACTTAAGTGACTTTCCCAAGATCACAAAGCTAGTTAAATGGTAGAGACAGAATTTTAACTTAAGAGTCCATGTTAACAACTATATAAAAAATAACTGAAATATGACTAAAACATGACATGATTGAGTCCAGAGAGTAAAAATGTGGTTAAGTGTGTGAAATATAGATGGAATCTCCATATATTGGGCAGTGTGGTGTTCCTTAAGTGGACCTTCAAGCCTTTAAAAACTATGAATGGTGAAAGGAAATTTGGGCAATAGAGCAAAAGGAAGGCTGGTAGCCTTCTGGTAATGAGGCTAGTGCTGGGCTCTAGTAATGAATGTAGGGAACCAGGCAAGCCACAAAATGCCTATCATGCTTACTCCACAGGATGATGGTGAGGATAAAGTGAGGAAGAAGATCCTAATAACAAGGATTTCTGATTAATGAACATTTCATATGAAACAGGTATTGTGCTGAATGCTTAGCATATGAGAATCTTGTTTACACTGAAGATTCTGATTTGATAAGTCTGGGTGGTGTCTGAGATTCTGCATTTCTAACATACTCCCAGGTGAGGCTGAGGCTGTGGTCTGGGAACTATACTTAGAATAACAAGGACATATATTACCTCATTTAATCCTCAAAACAAACACATTGTACAAAGGAGGAAATTGAGCTAAGGAAAGGTCAATTTGCCTCATTCTCATGCAGTGGCAGAATAAAGGTTCAAGACCTATCACATATTCATAGCCAGAACACTCTACTACTCAATTATAGATGGAAGAAAACAACACCTTTACTTTTTTGTGGCAGTTCCCCATACTTCTCTGAACAGTCAGTTCTACAGATACATTATCACTGAACCCACCAAGAGACCTCTCTACAGTATTGGTCCCCATTAAAGTCTGGGAAGATTTGGCTGGTCTTTCTGTTGGCCTGTCATGAACATAAATGGGCAGAAAACCTCATCTGTAATTAATTACCAATTCAAACTGAGAGGCCAGGGAAGTGGTGGAGGTAGATGTTCCTCTCAGCTTGGACACTGGCCTTTGGCAGAACCCCTACTTGGAAATGTGGCCTTGGGCAAAGTCCAGCTGGGCTAATTCTCTGTTAGAGGGATTAAAGCCCATTGGGTTCATCAGAGAATTGAAAGGCCAGCAAATGAATGCTGCCTGTATGGAAACCTGGCATAGCTTAGTTATCTACCTCAAAATGACTTTAGATTTTCCTTCAGCCTAAAGGAATTATGGCATCTCAGATATTCAAAAAAAAAAAAGCTGAAGCAGATTTGAAAGGAGAGAAAATTATCTACATTGGCCAAGTGTTTCATAACAGAAGCAGAGAAAAAAGTGTTAGTGCTACAAAAGAACTTGGAGATTAACTATTTCAAGTCCTTTCTTTTGGACACAAGGAGAAGGAGGCTAACAGACTGCCTGAGGCCCCACACACAGAGATAGTTAAGGTAGAGCCAACACTATAACTCAGGATTCCTGACACCCAATCCTGGGCTCTTCTCATAGAGTTAATGTAAAACTGGGATAGTGTCTCTGTTACTTTTATATCAGCAGTTTACATTATCTTTTAGATATTTTGACATATTTCCTTTCTTTGAACTGCATGAACATGTCTTGCTTAATTCATTAGATACATTATTTTTGCTTATACTTTTGATAATGTTGATATTTTCCAATTTTATGTTTTTCTTAGCCCCAGAAAGGATTTGAGAAAATATGTAATAACTATAATAAAGAAAAAAGACAAATAACAAGTATGATGTGTCATACTAGAGTTAAAACTGGAGCCCCATTTATTTATTTTTTTACTATACAAATAATGTGGTCCAAGGAACATCCACCTTAATGTCACATGGGAGTTTGTTAGAAATGTAAGATTCTAGGCCCTACCCCGGCACTCCTATATCAATATCTATGTTATGACAATTTCCCCCAAGTGATCTGCATGTGTGTGAAAGTTTGAGATGTACTACTTTACTGTATGCCATAGTTCATTGCTTAACATGTCTTTAAGGTTCCCTGTGGCACATATACACGACTATTTTTATATTTATAATTATGTAGGCTGTTCTGAGTTGTAATAGGAGTGCATAGGTAAGGGATCAATTTGTGTAGAACAAATCTTAACTGCTTTAGTAATCCTGAAGTAAGAAGAATACAACTGCTACAACAGTTACAGCTAAGTGCAAATGAGGTTTATTGATCCATTTTTATTTCTGTCTCATTATTAAGCCAAAGAAGATGCATTTTCCCACAAATTTGCAAGATTGAAAGGCAATTTAGTGAAGCAGGTTCTATACTTGTAAATATCTAATTACAAAGGCAATTTTCCTTCTTGTCTATAAGAAACTGGAATAATACTGCAGTTTATTTATTTAAGTGGTATCTGTCAAACGAGTAACCCACCCAAATGCATACATTTTCTTAATGTTAGTTCTCAGTTTTCCAACAGCTGATTATTTGGTAAATGGTAAGAGGCTGTTCTGCGTGGCATGCACCCAGCTCCCACTCGTAGATGCACAGGACCCACGCCCACAGATAAGTTCTCCCACGTGGAATCAGGCCTGCAATGTACCTAGGTCGCTATGAGTCTTGCTTTTTGCTAAAACTCTCTCACCCTGAATTGAGGACATTTACTGCAAAATAACTTCCTAAAATCCATGCTAAACCCTCTAAGGATGAGTGTAACTGGTTCAAGCACTTTTGCCTTTTCATTTGCAAATATCCCTCTTCTGTGATGTGATTAGCAGCATTGGCTCCTTTGTTTTCTGTAAAAGGTAACCACCTAAAGCGAACCTGTGTATAGTAAATGAGGACCATCAGGTAATGGTCAAAAAAAAACAATAAAGGCCTGTCATGGTGGAGGCCATGGCTTTTGCTCCCCTTGAGAGAAAAGCCATATTGTCCCTTTTCCTCCACTGGACTTGGTAGTCTGTGTGAATGTCTCATTTTATCCATGATGATGTGGACACAGCAGGCTGGTGTCTGCATCAGTAAATGGGTTTACTTTTCTTTTTGTTAGCTTTTTTTATCAGAAGATAACCATATGAAAGAAATCTAAGGATTTAGCCAAATATTTGTTATGGGAGATTGAAACCCTTGTCAAAATGAAGATTACTTTTTTTACTTCACCCCTGTTCCATCGTTTCAGGAATAACAGAGTTTACTCTAACATCACAGAGTTAGTGTTGGACTAATCAACTCAGACTATCATGCAATGGAGGCCAAAGTTTTGAGTTGTATTCTCATTAAACTAATGAAGTTTATATTTTTTTCTGATGGCTATGTTCTATTTATCACAAAGAGACTGGATATGGAATGGTGGATGAATAGGTGTAGATTCATCACCATTACTGTATTAACAAGCTTTCTTGGTATGGCATTGCTAGCATCATTTCAATATACAGAGCATAGTGTTTATTTAGTACATTTGTGACAGAGATATCTTTCACAAAACTGTCCCATCTGTAATTATTGATGAATTGTATTTAATATCTAATTACACTTAATATATTCCCTTTTTCATTTGATGTGGAGACAAAACATAAGGCTTATTACTAGAATTTGGAAGAGTGAAATCACACAAGAACTCTGACTAATAACTGCCACAAATGTGAACCACTGTAGAACTTCTGGATACTGAGTGAATGTCTCTGTAAATGTGCCCCTTCATAAAAACAACAAAACCTTGGCCCTAGCTAGTGTGGCTCAGTGGATTGAGTGTCAGCCTGCAAAGCAAGGGGTTGCTGGTTTGATTCCTAGTCAACGCACATGCCTGGGATGCATGCCAGGTCCCCAGTAAGGGGTGCATCATAAGCAACTGCACATTGTTAGTTCTCTCCCTCTCTTTCTCCCTCCCTCTCTAAAATAAATAAATAAATAAATTTTTAAAAAGCAACAAAAACTCTGACAACATTGTCAAAATTAACTTTTTTAGAACTCTGGAATGAAAGGTTTACAGGAACTGAAGATTACTTTTTTCATTTTTTAAAAAATTTCTGTTCAGTTACAGTTGTCCCCATTCCCCTTCCCCCATTACTCTCCCCTGCTCATCCAACCACTGGTCCCAAAGACAATCCTCACCCCACTATCCCTGTCCATGGGTCCTCTGTATATATTCCTTGACTTAACAGAAAAACTGCTGAATGTTGGTAAGAAAAGTGGGATTTGTGGTCTTGTAACTTAACCTACTCCTCATCCTGCCTTTTGTAGCTCTGCAGTAGCCTTGAAAATCAGAAGCCCCATGAATATTTGGTTGCTATGAAAATCTGCAGGCTTTCAGTTACAGGAGGGGTCAGATTGGGGTAGGGCTCCTCAAAAATACCTGTTGCCTAAGCATTCACGTTTCTAGAGTTTTGCCGCTCTTTGACCTGTTTCACAGCTTCCTGGAAAAACCCCACCCCAAGTGTGTTGTCATTATTATGACCTGACTCAATGCTTAGTTTGCAGAACACCTTTATCCCCTGGACATTTTTCAAAAACAATCAGTGGCAAATTTTTAATAGCACAGTTATTCAAGACAGCAATAACAGTTGGAGCCAAGAAGAGGCTGACCAAAACACTTAAACAATTATGTGGGGGAAAAGATGTTAATGGGATCATTTGAAAAGCTCTGAAATAATGCCAGGGAATCTAGAAGGCCATATGCATGTGCAGAATTGTGTATATGCTTAGGAAATACCTGAAAGAAAGCCAATCTCTCATCTTTGGCTGACCTTGAGACTTTGCATAAGCTGGCTGTGCATGTTTGTAAACTACCTGGCTGAGTGTTAAGAGTGTGATCCAATATACACAGAGTCCCTTGGCAAAGATTGGGAGACTTACTGAATCCAAGCATTTAAGGAAATCTTAGCTCAATCAATAGCTGACCTGTAACCTAACAAAGCAATACTTATATTTGCCTCACTCACATACAAAAAAGAATACAGACTTTGGAGAGTGATTTGCTTAAGGCGACAGAGTTAGTTATTGTCAATACTTTAAAAACTGATGCAGGGCTTCAGAAGATAGTTTTGGAAGATAGTGGCAAGACAGGTGGGAGTGGAATCCCTGTGCATGGGTGGAACACCTAGCTGATCTTCTGAGGAACAGAGTGAACAGCCAACAATATCCCAGCATATATGAAGGTTGGAGACCAAAACTGTAGGGGACACTGAAAAACCAGACGGTAAGGAGAGTGCTTTGGGACAATAAGGTCCCTGGGACCAGTGCAGGGACCAGGGCTGCTGCAGCCCCAGGCCTGGTGACACAGGTTCTGATGCAGGATTATTGGGAGAGAGCCATGTCAATGACTCCCTCCCCTACCAAGCAAGGTTTGAGCAGCACCAGGAGGGACCTGGATACTTGAAGTCTCTGGGAGGAATAAGGATGGAGTGGCAAACACACAGGGGTAGTGTACACCCACTGAGACTGTGAACACAGGCTGGGAAGAGTTGGGCTGTGACAGACCCTGACCCTGTGAGTCCCTGGTCTGGTTGGAGAGTTGGGCTGTGTAAGAGGCCAGGCACTTGTTTGGAGTGGCAGGCTTGAACAGGAGGAATTTTTCAAAAAGGAAAAGTGAAAAAAGAGGTACTCAGTAGCTGTTTGGGGAATTCTCTTGCATTCACCAACCCCACCTCCCCCAGCTGCATGCATGCAGCCTCCTCAGCCTTGACCATGGGCCCGCCTCTGCTGCCAGGACTGTGACTGCAACCTTACCCCCGGACACAGCAGTGGAAGGTGCCCACTGTGCTTGTGAGCCCAGTGGTGTGTCACTGACCCAGCCACCCCAGCACCCTGCAGTGTGGCTGCCGCCCCAGCAGTGAGGCATTAGCGTACCCGACACTGCCTCCCTACAACTGGGCTCTCACTGCAGCAGTGGAGGCCGGGCGCTCATGCCCACAGCCTTGGGACGGAGCATGCATTACCCTGCAGCCCAGAGGCACCTCGTGCCCAACACCACCCATCTGTGAGAGCAGCAGAAGAGGCACATGCCTGCATCCTCCATGGCAGCCACTGTGGCATCCCCACCCTGCAGGGCTGACTGGCTCTATAAGAGGAAGGTGGAGATGCCCCCCACAGAGGAGAGCAGCAGGGCTCAGGGAGTCAGCAATCCCCAGAAAGACTTAACTCAGTGCGGGGGGGAGTAAACTACCCTGTAGAGACTCTCAGAGTCCCTAGCATCCAGGACAGCAAAGAGCGAGAAGGTGGTCTGTGGTTGTCCCCTAATTGATGCACCTTAAGGACAGCACAACAGATGAGCTGAAGGTGTAGGGCAGGCGCAGAAGGGCATTGGGAGCCTAGCAGTGAACTGAGGAACTGGGCTGGAGGCTGGGCAACTGTGTAGAGTATGGCTCAGACCTGGCCCCCATCCCTGCAAAACCACAGGAAGGGAGGAAAGTGAAACCCAATTGCCTGAGCCTGCTGCAGCCAGGAAGACCAGCAGAACTGGTTTGGGTTGTTTAAGCCAGCAGGAAGCTTCTTTTTAAAAATTCCTTCTTGCCTTCCTTCTTTCTTTCTTTCTTTCTTTCTTTCTTTCTTTCTTTCTTTCTTTCTTTCTTTCTTTCTTTCTTTCTTTCTTTCTTTCTTTTCTTTCCTTCCTTCCTTCCTTCCTTCCTTCCTTCCTTCCTTCCTTCCTTCCTTCCTTCCTTCCTTCCTTCTTTTCTTTTTTATTCTTTCTTCCGTCTTTTCTTTCTTTTTTTATTCCTTCTTCTTTCCTTCCTTTTTTTTTAAATTCCCACAAGTGAGACACTAAAACCTGGAGCTGTGAAAGGACCAAAATTAGACCCAAAAGGGGTCTTCCCAACAACTGAGACAGTGAGACCAATTTCACTTTGCTACTACAGAAAACTTGCAAGTTATTGTATACTTGTATTATTATATTTTCATTATTTTTACATCTTTTATTTTACTAGTATTTTTTTATTTTTCTTCTTTTTGTTTAGTCTTCTTTACTTGGTTTGTTAAATTGCATTGTTTGATTGGTTTCCCTTTTTCTCTCTTTCATAGTGTATTTTTAACTTTCCATCCTGCATTTCACTTGTGTTTCATTAGCATACTACTCTAGGTCCTATACTTCCTATTCTTGTTATCCAGATCACATAGATTCTGTCATATGATTGTTGCTCCATTACTACTATAAATAATTGCTGTTCCATACAACTGTAAATACTACACAGCAGCCCTCCCAGAACTTAGCTCACTTCACTGTTTCTGGAACTTTATTATTGTTGTGGTTAACTCTATTCTCTCTCATACTACACCTATTTTCTATCTTTTACTCTCACTTTACTTCATAATCTGACCTCTCAAGCTCACTGCTTTCTAGATACAACTCACAATCCTTCTCCCCCACAACAAGAGTCTTATCTTTTTCCCCACCTTTTCTAAAAAGTGGCTGGTTGGGTGAAATATCATGGTTAACGTTATACATACCCAAAGGATCTCCTACCTCTCCTCAATGGGTTGGCACTTTAAATACCATAGAATACATTCTTGCTGCCTTAAATCATTTTGCCTTCCCCCTCCAACTGATCACAAAAAAGAGTAGGTGGCAGCTGTGAACACCAGTATACCTGCTGGAAGAGGAAGCCCACCAACAAAGGAACCACCAACAGATAACAATGAAAGAAGGCAAAGGAGGGAATGGAAACCACACTCACCTCAACCCAGGATCAATATGGAAATACAACTAAATGGTGGAGAAATTACCCACAACAAACAACTGAAAAATAGCGAGTAAGAAACCTCAAAACCTTGTACAGACAGAAGAAACAGCTTCAACACAACCTGCTGACACCTGAACAACAGAATACAAGATGTGGTAGATGGAGAGACAATCAGATAACCACCCGTAGGGAAGAACCCACCAAAGAAAGACCCAACAAAAGTCAAAACCCAAAGACACACAGAGAGCCAACATAAACAAAAACACAAGACCAGCAAGCTTAGGAGATCAAGGAGACTGCACCACTGAATATCACAGGTCTACTACGATAGAAGTTCACACCATAAACCCAGGGAGTCAGAACAGATAAATTTAAGAAGCAGAGGCTAACGAAAAGAGTCTCACAAACAATGGGAAGACAAAGAAACAATCCCCAAATGAAAAGAAAGGAGGAAGCCTCAGAAAGAATGCTAAATGAAATAGAGGCAACTCAACTATCAGATATTGAGTTCAAAGCAATGGTTATAAGGAAGTTCAATGAGCTCACAGAGAATTACCAAAAACTACAGGGAAACTACAATGAACTCACTGCAAACTATATCAACATGAAACTGGAAATAGAAACTGTCAACAAGGGCCAAGAGGAAATGAAGAATACAATTTCTGAATTGAAGAACACGGTAGAAGGAATCAAAAGCAGACTAGATGAAGCACAGGACTAGATCAGCGAGTTGTAGGACAAGGTAGAAAAAAACACCCAGAAACAACAAGAAAAAGAAAAGAGGCACAGAAAGAACGAAGAGGGGTTAAGGGAAATGCAGGACAACATACAAGGTAATAGTATCCATATAATAGGAATAGCAGAAGAAGAAGAGTAAGGGATAGAAAACCTATTTGAAAAAGTAATGGTGGAAAACTTCCCTAATTTGATAAGGGAAAAAGTCACACAAATCTAGGAAACACAGAGAAGCCCACTTCAAGACACATCATAATTAAAACAGCAAAATTCCAAGACTAACAGTGAATCTTAAAGGCAGCAAGGGACAAACAGGAAGTAACATACAAGGGAGCCCTGATACGACTGGCAGCTGATTTCTCAATGGAAACATTACAAGCCAGAAGGGAATTGCAAGAAATATTCCAACTAATGAAAACCAATGGCCTGCAACTGAGACTACTTTCTCCAGCAAGGCTCTCAGTTAAAATGGAAGGCCAAATAAGGAGCTTCCTAGACAGAAGTCTCAAAAAATATACATCCTCCAAGCCAGCTCTGAAAGAAATGCTAAAGGGCCTGCTTTAAGGAAAAGAAGAAAAACAGTGTGAGAGAGAGGAACACAGGTACAAAAAATGGTAATGAATAAGTACCTATCAATAATAACCTTAAATACAAATGGATTAAATGCCCCAATCAAAACAGACAGAATAGCAGAATGGGTTAGAAATTGTAACCCATACATATGCTGTCTTCAAGAAACCCACCTCAGAACAAAAGACCGGCACAAATTGAAAGAGAAGGGCTGGAAACAAATATTCCAAGCAAACAGACAGGAAAAAAAGCTGGGGTAGCAATACTCATATCAGACAAAATACACTTCAAAATAAGAGCAATAAAAAGAGACCCAGAAGGTCACTTCATAATACTCAAGGGAAGAATCCATCAAGAAGACATAAACATTGTAAATATATATGCACCCAATATAGGAGCACCCATATACATAAAGAAAATCTTGGAGGACTTCAAGAAAGATATTGAGAGTAACATAATTATAGTAGGGGATTTTAATACCCCACTGTCAAAAATGGATAGATATTCCAAACAAAATATCAACAAAGATATTGTGGCATTGAACAATGTCCAAGATGAAATGGACTTAACTGATATATATAGAACTTTTCATCGCAAAGAAGCAAAATGCACATTCTTTTCAAATGCACATGAAACATTTTCAAAGATACACCACATGATAGGATACAAACAAACTTCCACAAATTCAAGAAAATTGAAATCATACCAAGCATTTTCTCGGATCACAAGGGACTGAAACTAGAAACCAACCTCAAGAAAAAAACCCCAAAACACTCAAACTCATGGACATTGAACAGCATGCTATTAAACAATGAATGGGTTGAGAATGTGATGAAGGAAGAAAGCAAAAAGTTTCTGGAAACAAATTAAAATGAACCCACAACAACCCAAAACTTATGGGACGTGGAGAAGACAGTCCGGAGAGGGAAGTTCATAGCAATACAGGCCTACCTAAAAAAGATAGAAACATTTCAAATAAACAACCTAACCCTACGTCTACAAGAACTCAAGGAACAGCAACAAAGGCAGCCCAGAGCAAGCAGAAGGAAGGAAATAACCAAGATCAGAGCAGAATTAAATGACATAGAGACTAAAAGCACAATTCTAAGGATCAATGAATACAGGAGCTGGTTCTTTGAAAAGATAAGCAAAATCAACAAGCATTTAAGCAAGCTCATCAAGAAAAAGAAGAGAGAAGACCCAAATAAACACAGTCAGAAATGAAAGAGGAGAGATTACACCTGATACCACAGAAATACAAAAAATTGTAAGAAGTTATTATGAAAAACTGTATGCCAAGAAATTTGAAAACATAAGTGAAATGGACAAATTTCTAGAAAAATATAATCTTCCAAAACTCAGGAAGAAGAAATAGAGAGTCTGAACAGACCAATAATAGCAGATGAAATTGAAGCAGTAATGAAAAAATTCCGGACATAGAAATGCCCGGGTCCAGATGGTTTCCCAGGAGAATTCCACAAAGCATTTAAAGAAGAGCTAACCCCGATCCTTCACAGACTATTAAAAAATCCAAAAAGATGGAAGACTCCCAAACTCTTTTTATGAAGACAGCATCATCTTAATCCCAAAACCAGATAAAGACACATCAAAGAAAAAAATTTCAGGCAAATATCACTAATGAACATAGATGCTAAAATCCTCAACAAAATATTGGAAAACCACACCCAACAATATGTTAAAAAGACCATACACCATGACCAAGTGGGATTCATCCCACAGATGCAAGGATGGTTCATCATTCACAAATAAGTAAATGTAATACACCACATAAACAAAAGCAAAGACAAAAAACACATGATCACATCAACAGATGTGGAAAAAGCATTTGATCAGGTACAGCACCCATTTATGACAAAAACACTCAGCAAAGTGGGAATAGAGGAAGCATTCCTCAACATAATAAAGGCCATATATGAGAGACCCACAGCCAACATCATACTCAATGAGCAAAATCTAAAATCTTTTCCACCAAGATCAGGGACAAGACAAGGTTGTCCACTTTCACCACTTCTATTCAATATGGTATGGGAAGTTTTAGCCACAGCAATTAGATAAGAAAAGGAAATAAAAGGCATCCAAATCGGAAAGAGGAAACAAAACTGTCATTGTTTGCAGATGGCATGATAGTGTACATAGAAAATCCTATAGACTCTACTAAAAA
Source organism: Tonatia bakeri (assembly GCA_004024845.1). Lineage (NCBI taxonomy): Eukaryota > Metazoa > Chordata > Mammalia > Chiroptera > Phyllostomidae > Tonatia > Tonatia bakeri. Next base: position 89,005 of record PVIA01004910.1, read on the forward strand.
ACTGCTTGATCTAATAAATGAATTTGGCAAAACTGTGGGATACAAACTCAATATCCAGAAATCAAAGGCATTTTTTGTATACCAACAATGAAACAGCAGAAGCAGAAATCAAGAAAAAAAATCCCATTTGGTACAGCAAAAGGAAAAATAAAATACCTAGGAATAAACCTAACCAAAGAGGTAAAAGACCTGTATTCAGAACACTACATAACACTCAAGAAAAATATCAAGGAAGATGCAAACAATTGGAAACATATACCGTGTTCATGGATTGGAAGAATTAACATCAACATGTCCATACCACCCAAACCAATTTACAGATTCAATGCAATACCTATTAAAGTATCAATGGCTTATTTCACAAACATAGAGCAAACATTTCAAAAATTTATATGGAACCATAAATGACCCTGAATAGCTGCTGCAATTTTGAGAAAGAAGAGCAAAGTAGGAGGGATCACAATACCTTATACCAAACTGTATTACAAGGCCATTGTAATCAAAACAGGCTGGTAGTGGCATAAAAACAGGCACATGGACCAATGGAATAAAACAGAGAGCACAGAAATAAACCCACGTCTCTATGGTCAATTAATATTCGACAAAGGGAGCAGCAACATAAAATGCAGGAAAAATAGCCCCTTCATCAAATGATGTTGGGAGAACTGGACAGTGACATGCAAGAAAGTAAAACTGGAGCACCAATTTACACCATACACAAAAATAAATTCAAGGTGGATAAAAGATTTAAATATAAGCCATGACACTATAAAAGTCCTAGAGGAGAACATAGGCAGGAAAATCTCAGATATTTCATGCAGCAACATTTTCACTGATATGTCCCCTAGAGCAAGGGACATAAAGGAAAGAATAAACAAATGGATCTCATCAAAATAGGAAGCTTCTGCATGGCTAAAGAAAACAGTATTAAAATAAAAAGAGAACCAACTGTATGAGAAAACATATTTGCCAATGATACCTCAGACAAGGGTTTAACCTCCAAAACATATAAAGAACTTACACGACTCCACTCTAAGAAGACAAGCAACCCAATTAAAAATTGGGCAAAGGACTTGAACAGACACTTCTCCAAGGAGGACGTACAGAGAATCCAGAGACACGTGAAAAGATGCTCAGTATAGCTAGCTATCAGAGAGATGCAAATTAAAACCACAGTGAGATACCACTTCACACCAGTCAGAATGGCCATCATAAGCAAAACAACAAACAACAAGTGTTGGCGAGGTTGTGGAGAAAAGGGGATGCTAGTACACTGTGGGTGGGATTGCAGACTGGTACAACCAGTGTGGAAAACACTATGGAACTTCCTCAGAAAACTAAAAGTGAATCTGCCTTTTGCCCCAGCAATTCCACTGCTAGGATTATATTCTAAGAACCCTGAAACACCACTACAAAAGAACCTTTTCAACCCAATGTTCATAGCCACACAATTTATAATACCTAAGTGCTGGAAGCAACCTAGATGCCCATCAGTAAATGAATGGATCAAAAAACTATGGTACATTTACAGGATGGAATTCTATGCAGCAGAAAGAAGGAGCTTCTACCGTTTGCAACAGCATGGATGGAACTGGAAAGCATTATGCTAAGTGAAATAAGCCAGGTGATGAAAGAGAAATACCATATGATCTCACTTTTAACAGGAACCTAAACAACAAAACAAAGAAACAAGCAAAATATAACCAAAGACACTGAAATAGAGAAGAGGCTGAAAGTGACCAGAGGGCAGAGGGGACGGAATTTCAGGGGAAAGGGGAAAGGGTTTACAGGAACAAGTATAAAGGATGCATGGACAAAAACTAGTGAGGAGTGGAAATGGGAGGGAAGTGGGGAGGGCTGGGGGTGGGCTGGTCAGGAGTAAAAGACAGGAAACTGTACTTGAACAACAATTAAAATAAAAATTAAAAAAAAAGAAAATTGTCGTTTAATTGAGGAATTAGTGAATTTTTTGAAAAGCATTATAATATTTGTTTTTTTTTTATTCTTGGATACTTTGTGAAATTCAAGCATATTTTTATTTGAAAATATTTTCAAAATAACTGTTAATATCTTTTTAATTTAAATTATTTTATTGTTGTTCAATGACAGTTGTGTGTATTTTCTCCCCAGTCCTCCCTTGTGTTTATCTGCTCAAAACTTAATGGGAGAAATCATTTATTTGGTACAAATATTAAAAAGATAAATTTAGAAGTATGACAGTTGTCAGAATATATAAATGCTATTTAAAATTTAGCATTCTAAACATCACATTTAAAAACCCAATCTGTTGTCTAAGTTTGTAGCATGGCTATCTTTATTTATAATTCAGCTGTAATTTTTAAATAAAAAAATCAATTGAGTTTTAGTTCCAATTTTTAAAAATTTCTAAAATTTAAGTGTTGTGTGTGTTGGAATTAATCTTTTAAGTTATGATTTTAGTTTCTCTGAAAATCAGAGAAACAAGGTCTGATTTTCAATGATATATATTCAGACAAAATTTTATGCATATCTGTTTTTCTAGGCCTCTTGATTACACTTTCTAATAATAATTATGATAATATAATAATGGTACAATCAGATGTTAGTCACAAAATTATATTTCATTTGATATAGTTTTTTTCCTAACAAGTACAGCATTATCTTTAAAAAAACATGCAATTCTGCTACTCAGACAAATTTGGCATTTGTATTGGCTTCACTCACAGTAGCACCAAAACATTGCTTGATATGGTTGGTCTTACTGCCTTTGAAGGGGTTATTACAATGCCTTAAATTTACAGCATCTGCAGCCACTAAAAGCTATGTATGGTCTACTTATTAATTGACCTGAGATGGAAAATATCTTCAGGTAGTTCTCACATCACAGACTTTTTACTGTGGTAAATATTGGAAACTTTTTCACACACTGAAGTTTGGACTTATTGAGAGTAACCAGGAAGACATAGAATGTGTATGGTTTCCCAACATAAATCCTTCTTGCAGAACTTTTTTTTATCCTAACTGGAGAACATGCTTATTGATTTTAGTGAGAGGGAAAGAGAGAGAGAGTGAGGGAAACATCGATGTGAGAGAGAAACATCAATTGGTTGCCTCTCACATGCACCCTGACCAGGGACCGAACCTGCAACCTAGATATGTGCCCTGTCCAGGAATTGAACCCATAACCTTTTGGTTATTGGGGTGATTCTTCAACCAACTGAGCCACATAGGCTAGGGCAGAACTGTTTGGTTTTTGCATGTATGAGGAAAAGTTTCCAAACTTCTGGGACCAATTTCTTCCAGTAGAAGAGTAAGTGATGAGGTGAACAACAGGATTGAACTCCTACATTGTTCAGCACAGAGAAAATTCACAGACTGCCTTGTGGCACCTCAGGCTAGGAAGTGAGAATGGATGTTGGTGGCTTAATCCAGTGCCATTCACTCTGATTTATTTAGCAAACACTTGAGCAATATGGTTGGTTTTGACAGGATTGCACAGACTTGCTCTCAGCCCCCAATGAATTTAGAATCTAATTAAGGATAAAAGATATGTGTTGCTTTGTGTGATTATTTGCATTTTTAAATGGAGAGACTGGAGCCAAATGAAAGAATACAGAGGATTTACATTGGCTTATGGTAAAAGGAAGACTTGTGACATACCTCGTTAATGAGATAGAACTATGTCTACAGTGTTCCTTTGAGAAATGGAATTCATCAGAAGTCTTTGAGCAGGTTTGTGTTTCAGCAAATCTTATCTGGTGATAGTGTATCAGAGTGGTGGAAAAGAGTGAGATAAGGATACGTGGGGCAGTTAGGAAATCCTTGTAATAATCCACCCATAAAATGATGGACATCAAAATGAAGGTCTTTAGAAGGAAAACTGAAAAGAAAGATATGTGAAAGAAGTATTTCTTTAAATTTAAATATTCTGTAGTTCATGCTATTACAGTTGTCTCAATTTTCCTCCTTTGCCCCCCACAGCTGCCTCCCACTCCCTCAGGCAATCCCTACACTGTTGTCCATGTCCAGGGATCTAATCCCTTCACCTTGTTTTAACCAGTGCCCACCTCCCTATTTCCCTCTTACAGCTGTTAGTCTGTTCCATGATTTTTACCTCTGGTTCTATTTTGATTATTAGTTTATTTATCTTTTACCCACTAGCTTATTTCACTTAGCAGAATAGTCTCCAGTTCCATCTATGCTGTCGAAAAAGGTAAGAATTCCTTCTTTTTTTACTTCTGTGTAGTATTCCATTGTATAGATGTACCATTTTTTATCCATTCATCTACTGCTGCTCCCTTGGGTTGTTTTCAAATCTTGGCTATTGTAAATAACACTGCTATGAATATAGTGGTGCAAAAATTCTTTTGAACTGATGTTTTGGAATTCTTAGAGTATATTTCTAATAGTGGAATCACTGGATCAAAAGGTTGTTCCATTTTTAGTTTTTTGAGGAAATTCCATACTGCTTTCCACAGTGGCTGCACCAGTCTACATTCCCAAACAGTGCAAAATGTTTCTTCTTTCTTCTTATCCTCACCAATACTTGTTTGTTGATTTATTGATGATAGCCATTCTGACAGGTGTGAGATGATATCTCATTGTGGTTTTAATTTACATCTCTCTGATGGCTAGTTATGTTGAGCATTTTTTTTTTCATGTGTCTTTGCACCCTCTGTATGCCCTCCTTGGAGAAGTGCTTGTTCAGGTCCTTTGCCCAATTTTTTAATTGGATTGTCTGTCTTCCTGGTGTTGAGTTGTATAAGTTCTTTATATATTTTGAACATTAAACCCTTGTCTGACTGGCATAAGAACAGACACATAGCCAATTAAACAGAATAGTAAGCTCATAAATAAACCCACATTTTTATGGTCAATTAATATTTGACAAAGGAGGCAAGAGCATACAATGGAGTAAAGACAGTGTCTTCAATAAATGGTGTTTGGAGAACTGGACATGTTCATGCAAAAAATGAAACTAGACCACCAACTTACACCATACACCAGAATAAACTTAAAATGGATAAAAGACTTAAATATAAGTCATGATATCATAAAAATCCTAGAGGAAAACCTAGACAGTATAATTTCAGATATTTCATGTAGCAGTATTATTGTTGATGTATCTCCTAGGGCAAGGGAAATAAAGGGAAACATAAACAAATGGGACTACATCAAACTAAAAAGTTTCTGCACAGCTAAATAAACCATCATCAAAATGAAAAGGGAACCCACTATGTGGGAGAATATATTTACCAATGATACATTCAACAAGGGTGAAAAGAGTATTTTAAAAAATAGACTAGGCAAGATTTTTGTTTCTGGTTGTTGGAATATGGGAGCTAATAGTTTGAAAAAGAATAATAAGATGTCTTTGCAATTTTCAACTTGAATGTTTGGGAGAAGAGTTTTTACTACCAGCTGCAAATTGCTAAGTCCCTTTTAAAAGCACTAGAACTTCATGTTTTAGGGCCCAATTAATTGAAAAGCAGACCTCTTCCAGCCCCTGCAGTCCCTAGGGTTGCTTTCAAATTTTCTCAGAGTAGTTTTGCATTCTATTCCACAGTGTTACTGTTCTGGAAGACTTATTTCTCAACTACAGCCACATTTAAATTCTTGGGGTACCCTAAGTGAGCAAATTTACGCAAAGAGGTCTTGGGTTCTTTGGTAAAATAAAGGACATAAGAGGTGAATTTCAAGACCAAGCTGCATTCCCAACCTCACTTGAATGAAACAGTATTTAGGGTGTCCTAGGACACTGATTCTCACACTACAAATGGACCTGCTGTCACCTAGGACACATGGGCCTCACCTCAGAGAGTCTGAATCTCATTGATCCTAAGTATTTGTAATTTAGATATCAGTATGTAGAAATCCAGACTTGCACATGTTTTGACAAACATCCCAGGATATTGTAATGACAAGTGGTCCAAGGACTTCACTGCGAATCACTAAGGCAGCGTTTCTTAGACTCATTACATATTCCTTAGCTTAATTTTGTCCCTAGGGTTCAATATTTTACATTTTTTGCAGGCACAGGTTTTGAGTGTGTAGTCTATTGATGTGTGTATGTGTGTGTGTGTGTATTGAAATATGTAATAAGTACCAGGAGGCTTTTTAGTCCTTTGAGATGTACCTTTGCTCCAGCCTGCTCTTAAAATCATTAGGATGTTAGTACTGAGCAGGGACTTGAAAATGAAATGAGGAGCTTCAGTGTTAAAGAAGAAATTTTTCTTTGGCTTCCCATCTGATTTTTTTTTTCTTTTGCCTTAAAAAAATCACTTGTCTTTTCCTCTGTATTTTGACCAAAGCCTCAATCAGTTCTCCTTGTAAGAACCACAAACATTGAGTTTTGTGATATATAATAGAATTCAATAAATACAAGCCTCAGGGAAAAGAAAAACTTTTACTTTCAGATTTCTCAGATGATAAAATTAGCAATTCTGTTATAAAAAGGAGTTGGAGGAATCATTCAGTAACCTTGAAAGATACCTTAGTGACATCCTTTAAAAATAAATGCCATATGGTCCTTATTTCCAATCTGAAGGAAACAACTGATTTCTCCACTACTGTGAAAAGGTGTTTGACAAGCATTTTCAGTGCTGACAGAACCCTGGCTGGAAATTCCTTCTTATGGTGATACTTGCCAGGGAAGTCCAAATCAGGCAAACATCTGGAAGTTTTCTGATGTAAGGAAGACTGTTTCCAGACCTGTTCTGTGTGGTGTCTCACTGAACACTGTTCCAAGATGATTAGCATAGGTCTACAATGTATAACTGAGTCTCTACATTTCAGAAACTTGAACTGTGTCCATGGAATGCCAACTAGTGTTGGACTAGCTCAAAGGAATAGCTAGGTCCCCACAGTTTTAATATACAGAGCATTCTGGTTTACTCATGTGCTGATTTATTGTAGTATATAGGTTGTTTTAATCTGTATTCTTTAGTCTAGCCTTATCTGCCATCAGGGAAAGGGATAAGTCAGGCACTGATATTGCTGTTTGGGTTGATATGATGCCAAAACCGCTTGCAATCTGACTTTTGACTGTATTGATGGTTTTGAGGCATGCATGAATACTGCCTTAATTGACCTGACACTGTTTGGTGGGTACTGTAGGGAAGTGTCCATTCAACTATCTTGTTTGTGCTCAGAATTTCTTAATTGGAGTTATTGCATGAAAAAATCTTTCAAATGATTGCAGCTGGGGAAAATGAGACAAATCTGCCATTTTTAAATTATGATTTTATAGGTGACACTGGTGATGGAAAATAATTTTCAACAAGAGAATGTAGCCAGGTAACTCTACAATAAAAATAAGCTATGATCTCATTCAAAACAACTACAAGATCTGGTGCTTGTGCAACAAGATAGTCCACGTGTATTTTAATAACCTCCTGAACTGAATGTAACAAGCAGGCATCCTCTTCCCTTCTAGCCTTACTTAGCCTGCACAGTATCCTGTGCTATGTTACATCACAAGTAGTGGGATTAGTGATAAGAGATGGCTTTCTCCAACAAGCGAATGATAAGAGTTTTATTTTCTAAAGGAAAGGATTACTAAAACCAAGCAGTTCTTTTGGATTTTTCCTACTTTATCAAACCACCAACAATTTAACTTGCTTCTGCTTGTTACTTAACAGCAATTTGTTATGTACCATTTTTCAAAATATGAAAGAGTCATTTCTCAGAGACTTTAGGAGTCTAGATGGATACTATGTGGGAAAAATCAGGCAATAGGTAAATTTATCTCAATTTATTGAGGGTAGAAGAAGTAGCCAAGAATTTCTGAAAGTGACACAAATCAAATGAATTTATAGAGAAAGATAAAATACAATACTGCCACAGAATTAAGTATGCAGAACTTAGAAAAGTGATTTCACAATTAAGATTATTATTACTTTGGTCAAAACATGGTGATTTTTTCCTTTACATTATATAAAAGACATCTAAATAATTTAGTACTTAGAGGTTACACATATAATGAAGGTTCATCTTTAGTGTAATATGGCATATTGAAAGATTCTCTTGTTGCTGTAATTGTCTATGTTCATATGCAAAGATGATTTTAAGACCAGGAGTCCTTTCTGCATTACTTACAGATCCTTAAAATTAAGCACAAGGGAAAACTGTCTTGACCTATTCAAACAACAACAAAAAAGAAGTCTGTTAAAAAGAAATTGGGAGACCTTTTTAAGTAGTAAATCACCAACCTTAAGTATTTTATGGAAATTACAGTTTTAAATAAAATTGGGCCTTGAGAACAGTAAAAGTGTCTTGCAGCAAAAAAATATCATTCAAATATGCAATCATTGTGTAAATTTGCATTTATGATGTTTGTTTTTGCTGTTGGTGTTTATTATTTTAAAATGGGAAAAGCCAATCTCTTTCTGAAGCCATGAGAGAAGATGATCTCTGGTGAACAAAGTAAGAGTATTTGTTAGCAGATCTTCATCTTAGGGTTAGAGCAGAACTTGAATCTGAAAAGCTGGGTTAGGAGGCTTGGTCACCAACAAATGTGTTTGTTTGGGTTCACAGTCCCTTACTATATGAAGCAATGTCATCAAATGGTTTAGGATTTCTCTTTATGAGAGCAGTGGAACTCAGTGAGTGCCATGGACTGAATATTTGTTTCTCCCTAGAAGTCATATGTTGAAAGCCTAACTACCAATGTGGTGGTGCAAGTGACCTTTGAGCAACATGGGTTTGAAATGCACAGATCCACTTATACGTGGATTTTTTCCCAATAAATATGTACAGTGCCATAAATGTATTTTCTTCATAAAAATTATATCTGGCTTACTTTATTGTAAGAATACAGTATATAACACATATGTGTAACATACAGAATATATGTTAATTGACTATGTTCTTGGTAAGGGTTCAGGTTAACAGTAGGCTGTTAGTAGTTAAGTTTTCAGGGAGTCAAAAGTTATACAAGGGTTTTAAACTATTCAAAAGTCAACTCTATTTAGAGATGAGCCTTTGGGAAGTGATTAGGTTTAGATAAGGGTGGGGTCCTTATAATGGGATTAGTACCCTTATAAAAAGAGAACAGAATTCTCTCACTGTCTCTCTCTTTTCCTCCCTTGCCTCTCCTCAATCCCCAACCCATTGTGAAGATGCAACAAGAAGGCTGCTCTCTCCAGGAACGGAATCAGTCAGCACTTTGATCTTAAACTTCCAAAACTCCAGAACTGTGAGAAATAAATTTCTGTTTTTAAGCCACCTAGTCTGTAATACTTTGTTTAGCAGCCTAAAACAGTGAGATCAGATGAAGTAGAGCTAACAATTTAGGCTGGATAAGGAAGCTGATTTTTGCTTTAGAGGCTATTGGTATCAATCTGTCTCTAAATTTTATAATACTTAACATAGATGTTATGATTAAATTAGTGCTTGCTTTACAAATCTTACTTGTGAGGGAAAGTATTCCACATATACATTTCCACTCCATTTCCCATGCTTGTAGAGAGACACAGTTTTGGTCAAATGAACATGTCCTGGTATCACCCTTTCCCTTCCGGTGTGTTCTGTGAATTTTAAACACTGAAATCAGAAAGAAACAAAAGACCCTTAAAAGGCAAATATTGTAAACACAGATCTAAGCAGTGACTGGCCTGAAGATTGTCTTATGAATTATTTTAGTATTCCATCATATGGTCTCTGACATTTTAAATTTCCTTTACTTTAAAACTAAGCCACAATATAGAGCAAGGGTGTCAAATTATTTTCACTGGGGGCCACATCAGCCTCAGGGTTGCCTTCAAAGGCCTGAATGTAATTTCAACTCCTTAACTGTTAAGGAGTACTTACATTTTATACAGCCCTAAAATTATTTCAGCCCTTTGAAGGCAACTGTGAGGCTGATGTGGCCCCTGGTGAAAATGAATTTGACACCCCTGGTATAGAAGATCTTATAAAGGGTCTTAAGGATTTCATAGTACCAATGTATTCAATGCTTTATCAGAACATAATTTGGGCTGGGCGTGAAGACAGAGACTATTTTCATTAGTTTTTTTAGCAATATCATAAATTCATCAATGTTTATGATATTAAAATGAATGTGAATATTGGGGGAGTGGGAGAGGGAGGATAGGCAATGTGAACACAGTTGACTGAAAGGGAAACATGTAGGAACATATATGGCTATAGCAGAGTTGCTGAGCACAGGGACCATTTTCCTTTTCTGCTTCTACTGGCTTGGCCTCCCCATTTCAACTCACATTTGGCTCCTGTTGGTTTTCATATCCAGTCTGTTTATGACTATCTACTGCTATATAGAGTACCTTTCAGAATTCTGGCTACTCTTCCCAGAGGCACCCTTGAAGTTCTTTGACTCCAGGTAGTTTCCCTCACCCTGGGTGTGGTTAGTTTCCCAAGACAGGAACCTCTGCATTCACAGGTTGGGTCTTAAGCCCTGGGTTTTGTGTTTAGGCCCTCATTGAGTGTGTATCTTCTTCTTCCACTTCCCTACAAGGATGAAGATCCCTCTCTGTTGAAGCAGGGCCATGAGATGCCACAAGATTTTTTTTTTAAATATGGAACACTTCACAAATTTTCATGTCACCCTTGCACAGAGGACATGCTAATCTCTATTGTTCCAATTTAGTGTATGTGCTGCCCGAAGTAAGCACACCACAAGATTTTTTATACACTCCAGCTTTTATTGTCCCTGTATAAGAGCCTTGTGTGGCTGCCCCTGTGGTCCAATGTCTGCACCATCTCTGGCACGTCTTCCCTTTTTTGCTTCTCAGTGATTTCTTGTCTTTTGCCACCAGGGCCCTTCTTCCTGACCCTGGCTACCCTGAAAGTTGAAAGCATGAGACTCAGTCTAATGTTCCCAAAGCATTTTGTACTTCCTGTGGCAAAGGACCATTGCCGTACCTACTTCCTTAAGCTCCCTCAGAGGCCATCAGCTCTCTAATCTCTCGTGTCATCTAATGTGTGCTTAATGTATCAGGGGCATCTTGGCACCATTCATAATGGTTTGTCAGCTAAAGAGTATAAATATGACAGCTAAATTCCTAAGCCCATAACTTGATTTTAAGATCAGAAAAAGAAACTGAAGTGAAACAAAAACAAAACAGTGCTGTTTAAGATAAAAAAAATTTTAGCAAGGGGGTATTAATTTTCAAAAGATCTCTATGGTTATAAAAAGGTTATTAAAAACAATTTAATAGCACTGGCTGCTGTAGTTCAGTGGATTGAGTGCAGACCTGTGAACCAAAGGGTCGCTGGTTTGATTCCCAGTCAGAGCACATGCTGGAGTTGTGGGCCAGGTCCCCAGTAGGGGGTATGGAAGAGGCAACCACACACTGATGTTTCTTTCCCTGTCTTCCTCTCTCTCTTCCCCTCTTTCTAAATATAAAATAAATAAAATCTTGAAAAAACAATTTAAAAATCAATTAGGAAGTATTGCATGCCATTGTGGTCTCTTACCTTCACCTTTTAGTTCTAAACTATACTAACTCTCTGCTAGGAAAAGTGAGGAAATTAACACCCTCCCACTTCTTTCACAATATGCCTTGATATTTTTATTATTTCTACTTGTTCAAGGTTTACAACATTATTTTCTTAAAATGACATTGCCCACTTTTGTTTGTCTTGGGTCTGTATTCAAGGGGATTCAGTCCTTACCACTAGTAATTTTGCAAGAACTTCTGTTAGTTTTCTTAAAGCTCACTATGTGATTCTGATGCACAGTGAGGGTTCAGGCTGCTGGGGCTTTGGGGTCATTGGGTGAGGACTGAGTGAGGATATGAAAAAAAAATAACCATAGGAGATCACTAAATGCCAGAAGACTGCTCTGGGACTGTGCACTTTCTTTAGGAAAGAGCTCTTTGAGTTTCGTATGAGGAAAAAAGCCTGGCTGTCTAGAGTTCTGAGCAACAGACATGTAGGGTTAGAAATGTCTCATATATGAACACTTTTAATTAAATTACACTCTGCAGACTTTTGGAAGGTGTAGTAGCTTCTTCCAAGTTGAACTTACCAATGGTTCTCAAAGTTTAGACCAGGGATTAGAAGCATCAGTATCACCTGGAAATTACTTAGATATGTTAATTTAGGGGACTCACTTCACCCCATACCCACAGAATCGGAAACTTTGGGGGGTTTAAAAAAGCCCTCCAGAGGATTCTGATGCACCCCTAGCTTTGAGAACCACGAGACTGTATAATCCAAGTGTGCTCTATGGACCAGCAGTACCCACTGTTACCTGAGAGCATGTTAGAAATGCAAATACATAGGCCCCAACCCTGACCCACTTCATCAGAATCTACCTTTTAATAAGATCCTCAGATTTTTCATATATATAATAATATATTTTAAAACACATTTGGGAAGCACTGCTTTGTTGAGGCTGGTGGTTCTCAACCTTGGTTGTTCTCCTAGAATTACCTTTGCAGCTTTGAAAAATCCCCATGCCAGGACCTTATCCTGGACCAATTAAGTTAGGATCTCTGGAGGTAGAACCCGGCATTAGTAGCTGCAAAAGCTCACCACGTGATTCCAATGTACAGCAGATTTATCTTTAATGACAAAATTAACTATTTTCTTACAAAAACTTGAGGGGGGAAAGATTGAAAAAATCACTCATAATCTCACAACCCAGAGGTAACCTTGGTTAACTTTGTTTTGGCATATAGCCTTCCAGTCTTTTTCCAGTACAAGTAGAAAACAAAATTATCATCATGTGTATATAGAGTGTAGGATTCTAACTTTGTTTAACACATTTCCTAAGCCTAAATTTCATTGAAAACACACATCTAAAAATAGGAGTATACTCAATAGTATAGCTGTAATATATTTTATTTGGTTGTTCCACTGTAAGTGGTCAGCTAGGTTTTTTGAAATTTGTTGACATAAAAATGCTGTTAGAATATTGTTTTGTAATTTTGTGCACATTTATGATTATTTCTTAGAATCACTGCTTCCAAATATAAATAATTTATGGACTACACATATTATTTACTTCTATAACCCTAAATGATGGTTAATTTTATGTTTCAACTTAGCTAGGCCATAGTACCAAGATATTTGTTTACAGACCAGTCTAGATGTCCCTGTGACAGTATTTTTTAGATGAGATTAACTTTTTAATCAGTAGACTTTCAGTAAAGCAGATTACCCTCCTTAATTTGGATGGGCATCATCCAATCAGTTGAGGACCTTAAGAAAAAAAAAGACTGTTGGCTCCCAAAGAAGAGGGGATTCTGCCTTAGCCTCTAGACTTTAACTGCAATATCAACTCTTCCTGGATCTCCAGCCTTTCATCTTGTTCTGCAGATTCTGAGATTGCCAAGTCCCACGACAATGTGAGCCAATTCCTTAAAATAAATTTTTCTTCTCTCTGTCTCTCTTTACACACACACATACACAGTCCCATTGGTTCTGTTTTCCTGGAGAACCCTGTGTGATATAACTATTATACTCTCCTTCCCCAGCATCTAGCACAGCACCTTCTCTAGAAGAGGTATGTAATAAACATTTACTGAACCCTAACATTTATTCATTAAGATATTAAAATAGAACAATAAAGTGATTTTCTCATTCCCTTATGGCCATTTATTTACTTGTTTTACAGAAATAATTTTGTTATGTAAACTTCAATGTGAAAATGTAAGTTTTTGTAGTTTTTATTTGATTTATCCATGTCCAAAGTATGTGGTGATAGGTCAGATAAAATGAAGGGTCAGTGCTTGAGTTTCCTCAAACAAAATATACCACACAAACAAAAATGACAATAAAAATGTAACATACCCTTTTCTTCCTTTTTAAAATTGCTACTTATTGAGCAACTACTATGCTCCCAACATTGCCTTAAACTGTTCAAAGACTGTAGAAAAGGTACTTTATTTAGTGGGTTCTACATAAAAATATAATGCAGTTTCTGGTTACTGGAGATGAGTACTTTCTGTGTTCTTTGTGTGTTTACTTTTCTGCAGGTGGAGTACAGGAGGACACTTGGTTGTCAAAGTCTGTCTCATCATGTCATAGTAGCATGAGCTAATGATGGACAACTGTGGTTCATTATTTTATAAAAAAATGTATTTTGACTTAGGAGCATGCTTTTACATGATGACATCATTAATGGTTCCTATTGCAGAAAATAAAATAAATGTTTTGCTCTGAAACTACAGTTTAGACTACTTTTAGATAAATCAGGATATAGCTATAAAATATAAAAGTATCTGGCTTGCTATTAAATATTCCTTGTTATATTAAACTCCATTAAAAACAAATGATAGGACATTTTCTGTTATATTGACTGAGCTATGGTAACAGGATGCCAGCTTTTTATTGACAAAAGACTATTGAACTGCTTTCTCACCAGAAAATATAAGGGGATATAGTAGAGCAATTCAAGAATACAAGTTAAATTCAGATTGGAAGCATTATTCACTCTCAACTTCAACAGGAAAGGAATAGAAATTACGCTGAAAGTTTAAGTATTTCATCTACCTGATTACATTTGTCCTGGATGGTGATGGCAAAAACTTGAGTGCATATTTTACAATAACTATTGTCACTCACTAGATTCTTTAAGGTCAGTGTTCTCAAAGCTCGCTGAACAGCAGATTTACCCAGAATGCATCTTATAAATCAGGGGTGTCAGACTCATTTTTGCCAGGGTCCACATCAGCCTCATGTTGCCTTCAAAGGGCCGAATGTAATTTTAGGACTGTATAAATGTAACTACTCCTTAACCAGGAGCAAGGAGCTCAGCACTGCTGCTAGGTAGAAACAAGGTGCCAGGCCAGATAAAACAAGGTGGAGGGCCGGATTCAGCCCGTAGGCCTTGCGTTTGCCACCTGTGTTATAAACAAAAATCCTGATTCCACTGCAGGTGGCGTGAATCTGAATCTTTTGGGGAATGGTCTAGGTACATGTATTTTTAACAAGTCTCATCTGGTAATGCTCATGCTCGGTCAAATTTGTAAAACATTATTTCAGGCTGTTAATATTCATACACCATATGATAGAACAGGAGAAAAAAATGGCCATATGCATAAGTCGCAATGAACTGACTTGGTTGTAGTCATATGTGAGGTTTAGGTGGTTATTATATGAAGATTGTTCGTTTGTGTGAGAAATTCTGCCACTTGAGATTAATATTTCTCTCTCCCCATAGGGTTTTTTAATATATGTTAAATATCCTGGAAATATTGGGTTGGCCAAAAAGTTCATTCGTTTTTAATTAGTGTATCCTTCATTTCTGACTGGACCTTTTTTATGCTGCTGAAGTACTCACTAAGTTCCTTGAGTATTCTTATGACCAGTGTTTTGAATTCTACATCTTATAGATTGCTCATCTCCATTTCATTTAGCTGCTTTTCTGGAGTTTTGATCTATTCTTTCATTTGGGCCATGTTTCTTTGTCTCCTCATTTTGGCAGCCTGCCTGTGTCTGTTTCTATGTATTAGGGAGAGTTTCTTTGAATCCATGTATTTGTAGTGTGCCCTAATGTAGTAGGTGTCCTGTAGGGTCTAGTGGCACAGCCTCTCCTATCACCCAAGCTGGGTACTTGATGTGCATCCTTTGTGTGGGCTGAGTATACCCTCCTCTCGTAGTTGAGCCTTGGTTGCTGTTGGCAGGTCAATGGGAGGGATTTACCCAGGCCAGTAAGCTACAAGAATTAGCTGTGACTGCTGACCACCAATCCCTGCCCTCCTTGGAGGATCAGCTGTGCAGGGGCAGGGTGGTGGTGTTCCAACATGGTCTGTAGCTATCCACTGGGTGGGCTGGCCCTGGGGATTACCAGGTGGTTCAGACCAAAGTCAGCACCCACCTGTGTTTTGACTGGAGCATCCTGCCTGAGCTTGTAAAACAATCTGAGATGGGTACTACTTGTGCCAGGCTTGGAGATTCCCAGGTGAAGCCAAGCTGTGACTGTAATCTGGCTGCTGCCAGGGCCCACTGAAGCCAGCTGTTGCTTGTTTTATAGAATTTTGGATCCAAGATCAGCCATTCTTATGGAAAAGCAGCTTAAGTGGGCCAATAAGTTGGGTGGGGCAGAGCCTCTGTGGATCTCCAAGATGGGTCACACAGTGTTAGC
The DNA here is from genome assembly GCA_004024845.1 of Tonatia bakeri. Lineage (NCBI taxonomy): Eukaryota > Metazoa > Chordata > Mammalia > Chiroptera > Phyllostomidae > Tonatia > Tonatia bakeri. Next base: position 105,038 of record PVIA01004910.1, read on the forward strand.
CTGGTTGATGGAAACTCAGATATGGCACCAGCCTACTGGCTCTGTCTGGGAAGGGCTCAGAAAAGGAACAATGGCCTTTGCTCACCACAATCCCAGATAATTCAGTCTCTCCCTGTACACCACTGGTGCCCTTCAAGCTGCCACCCTCGTGCTGGAGGTCAGAGGGAGTGAATCTGAGTAGGTGAGTCTGTGTATGAGTTCAATAAGAGGAACTGCTTGGGACTCCAGAAGTTTCCTCCTCCTACTCAATACCTTCTGGGTTTTGCAGCCAGAAGTTGTGAGGACTTATCTTCCTGGCACTGTAATCCTGGGCTGCAGGGCCTGGTGTGGGTCTGGGACTCCTTGCTCCCAAGTTATCTCTCCCAACATTTTATCTATCACATGTGATTGTTGGGCCAGCCTGGTGTGCGTTGGGATGCTCCCACCTGTCTGGATGGATGTGGTTTCTTTAATTCCATAGTTGTTAGATTTCGATTCGACTTGATTTTTGACATCCCTGAGTGATGGTTGTTCTATATTTTAGTTGTAATTTTTAAAGTATATTTTCTTTATTATACTATTACAGTTTTCCCAATTTTCTTTCTCCCCTTTATCATCCCTCTGCCCTGTACCCCTCTACCCTCCAGTTCCCACGTTCCATAGTTCATGTCCATGGGTTGTACATATAAGTTCTTTGGCTTTTCTTTTTCCTATGCTATTCCTGACCTGCCCCCCATCTATTTTATGCCTACCATTTATGATTCTTATTCCTGGTACATCCCCCATCTTTATCCTCCTCCCCCACCCCACCAAAAACCCTCCATGTGATCTTCATTTCTCTGACTCTGCTCCTGTTCTAGTCGTTTGCTTAGTTTGTTTTTGTTTTTTAGGTTCTATTGTTGATAGTTGTGAGTTTGTTGTCATTTTACTGTTCATAGTTTTGATCATAAGAGCTTGGTGATGATGAACTCCTGTAATTTGACCTTATCTGGGAATCACTTTATCTACCCTTCCATTCTAAATGATAGCTAATCTTGGATGTAGGTCCTTGCCTTTCATGACTTGGAATACTTCTTTCTAGCCCTTTTTTTCCTAAAAGGTTTGTTTTGAGAAGTCAGCTGATAGTCTTAAGGGAACTCCTTTGTAGGTAACTCTTTCCTTTTCTCTTGCTACTTTTAAGATTCTCTCCTTATCTTTAATCTTGGGTAACTTAATCACGATGTGCCTTGGTGTGTTCCTCCTTGAGTCCAATATCTTTGGGACTCTGTGGGTTTCCTGGACTTCCTGGAAGTCTATTTCCTTTGCCAGATTTGGGACATTTTCCTTCATTATTTATTCAAATAAAATTTCAACTTCTTGCTCTTGTTCTTCTCCTTCTGGCACCCCTATGATTTGGATGTTAAAGTACTTAAAGTTGTCCTAGAGGTTCCTAATCCTCACCTCATTTTTTTTTTGAATCCTTGTCTCTTCGTTCTGTTCCAGTTGGATGTTTATTTCTTCCTTTCATTCCAAATTGTTGATTTGAGTCCTAGTTTCATTCCCTTTATTCTTGGTTTCCTGTATATTTTGCTTTATTTCATTTTGTGTAGCCTTCATTTCTTCCTTGAATTTGTGACTGAGCTCTGTCAGTTCTGTGAGTAACCTGCTTACCAGTGTTTTTAACCCTGCCTCAGATAGGTTCTCTGATAGGTTCTCCCCTTTGCTTAGCTCTTTTTTCTGGAGTTTGGATCTGTTCTTTCATTCCAGTCATTTTTCCTCATCTCTGCACACCTGTTATGTTGTGAGGGGGCAGAGCCTTAGGTATTCACCAGGGTAGGGCAACTCTCTTTGCTGCATTGTGGCACTGTGTGTGTGGGGGGGAGGGGCCAGAGAGAGAACAATGCTGCTTGCTCACTCACTCCACTGTAGCCCCACTTTCCAACCAACTCTATTGTGAGACTTGGAGTTTCTCCTACTGTCACAATTCCTACAGTATTTTACAGCTACAAGTTTTGAGTCTTTAGTTACCCATTCAGCCAGTCCAGACTCACCCACGTGGTCCGCCAACTGGCCATATGTTCTCTTTGCTCTGCCCCACCTACTGGTCTGAATGGATGTTTCTTTAACTCCTTGGTTGTTGGAGTTCCATGTAGTTTGATTTTCTGGCATTTCTGATGGTTTATTGTTTTTAAATTGGTTGTTATCCTTCTTTTGATTGTGTTAAGAAGTGAAGTGTTTCTACCTATGCCTCCATCTTGTCCAGAACTCCTATATTTTAGTTGTAAGTTTCATGTGGTTGTATGAAGAGGTGAGCCATGTCTGCCTATAATGCCATCTTGACCAGAAGCCCTCATATGTTTTTTTCTATAAGATGGCTGTAGTAGCACTTAGTTGTCTTTAACTTAATTTGAAACAATTTTGTTAGATTGTATTGTGACAGTTGTCATATCAGCATGCCTTAAAAACATCAAAATTGATGAATTTTTGTGCAACCATTTTAATATTGAAGATGAAAGAAAATATGCAATATTTTTGGCATATTATGCTTTATTATTTCAAAAAAGGTAAGAACACAACTGAAATGCAAACAAGATTTGTGTATTGTATGGAAAAGGGGCTGTGACTAATGGAACATGTCAAGTAATTTGTGAAGTTTCATGCTGGATATTTCTCACTGGATGATGCTCCACGGTTGGGTAGACCGGTTGAAGTTGATAATGGTCAAGTTGAGACATTAATTGAAAACAATCAATGTTATACCATGTGGGAAATAGCTGACATACTCAAAATATCCAAATCAATATAGATATTGTTAAAAATGAAAAATGTGTCTTTTGTTTTACAGAAAAAATGAAACAGACTTTTCGGCCAACTCAATAATTTTATTATATGATGTTAAAAAGTTTTACCATGTGACAAGAAGAACTGGTTATTATGGAAGGTCTGAGCCAGGGTGAAGCATGGAAGCAGTGTGGACACAATGGGGATGTATAGAATCCTATAGTTATACTGTGCCTATTCCCAAACATCTATAGGAAGGCAGGTCCATAACAACTACAATTCAGAAAAGCACCATACATATAGCAAGGAGTCCATTTTATTACTGAAATAGTGAACATCTGATTATTTTTTCCTTAACAGAACTGTCAAATGGGAAAATATATGTGAAATAAAAGAAAATAGTATACATATTAAACTGCAATCTAGTGGAACAATTGAGTAACCTATGATTTTGGCATGTAAATATATGCCCATGATATATGTGCATGTGTGACATAGTGTATGTAATATACTTTATATATATATACTCACCCAAAGACACACATATACACAAATTGTACATTCACATACATTTAAGTATACAAATTAATTTTGATTCCAAGAATTGTAAAGTGCTTTCCAATGCTCTAAATATAAACCTTTATCATATAGGAAAGTTCCTTGAACAAAGCAAAGTTTCTCTCTTGCCATGGGGATATTTGCTCATGTCTTATTTTATAATAATAGGTGAATAATTATGGTAACTAATATGGGTGTTCAATGACCTTTGGAAAACTACTTGTCCAGGGGATGTTAAGTATGTCTTCATATGCTGGTCTTCTTCTGAAATGGTAATACAACTTGGTGATATATAACATAAACTTTGGTGTTAGGCTAGAGAAGGGTTTGAGTATTGTCTGTATAACTTGAGTACTATCTGTATTACATTAACTATATTACTTACATATTAAGTAGCTTAATCTTTCTGAGTCTGTTTCCACATTTGTATAATAGTGCTAATAAGATTATAGTGGGAATAACTCTTGGGATAAATGCAAGGATAAAATGAGACTCTATATTTAAAAAGAATATTTAACATAATTATTCAGAGAAACCTTCTAGCATACTTCCATATCTTAACAAAAGGGCTAGTGGGCTGACATATAGTCCATTACTGTTATTTACATAAGTGTGAAGGAAATTCTGTTTCTCCTTCACAAGGTGATGGAAAAAAAATAAAACTCATCCTAGAGATGGTTCAGTGTCTGTTTTCAAGGAGAGAGGTGTTTGGAGTAGATTTATTTGTTAATAGTGACTCCTTATTACAGAATTAGGTTGAGAACCTTTCATTTTGGTCTGAATGTTGCCTAGGAGTCATAGGAGGAGTAGACAGTGAGATTAAGAGTGAAACATACAGACACAATGACATGACTAAAAAGAACACAGATAAATTTCAATAAAATGTTAGGATTTGCATCTCAAATAGAGGCTCTAGAATGGTAATGGTAAACCATGCTCAAATTCTGAGATGAAAAAGAACTGAATAAGTTAGAAAATCTAAATTCTTTCTTTTTTAATGGCACTGTTATGGAGTATAGGTCTTATCCAACAAGGTAGAAATATTAAGTTAAATGGTAGAGATTTTTTAGCATGGTCCATTTTTCATGGAACTCATTTTTAGTCCATTCTAAATTATATGTGTTAAAAGAATGTATGAATTCATTAAATTATTTTTAACTCAGCTCATTATTACACTCAGCTTGACATCTCAGACAGTTGCTAATTTTTAACCAATTTAACAAGTTGTCCTTTGTTAGGAATTAAGTAGCAATGCTTCCACCTTATTATATACAGTGGGAGCAAAAGAAAGCTTTTTAAATCAGAGATATATGTTTTGATGGTATGTTGAGTATAGAACCATAGAGAATCAGAGCCAGAACTATGTTAACGGGAGAAACCTGGTTCTTCTTGCTGGTGCAGTTAAGAATTACAGATCGGCAAGCCTATTAGCCTGCAGGCAAAGTTCAGCCACTCATTGGACAGACAAGTTAATGGAAGCATTCCTAATCCCCATGTTAGGGTGAACAGCAAATGAACAATGAATGTATCACATATTTAGAGACTGTCTAATATATTAAAGGTGCTGTGTAACAGGGCAAAAGATAAGGAACTGTGTGAGACATACTCTCTACCCTTATAAAAGGCTTCTGATCTAGCCCAAGGAAAGGATCAGATATATGCTTGTGTAAGAATATATAGTATGGGGTAGCTTATTTTAAGGGATATAAAATGCTACATCACCTAAGTTGGAAAGATATCTTTGGAGAATCTTATATTGAGGAAAGCTTCTTGGAAAGGGTGGCATTTTAATTCACTCCATGATTATTGCCCCCAATTGATTGGAAACAATTTAATTTACTAATAATGCTTATGCAGTAGAAAACAAATACATGGCTCAAATTCATAGGACTAAGTTTTTTAAATAGCCTTGGAGCTCATATTGTTATGCTTTTAAATGTGGATGTTCATCCATTTGTTCAACCAATATTTACTGAATACTAGCTATGTGCTAGCCACTGTGGATAAAATAATGAATAAAACCAAGTGTCTGTGCTTATGTTACCATCTAGTCAAGGGGAAAGATGGTAAACAAATAAATACACAGTCATTTGATATTTCAGATTGAGCTAAGTCCTATGAAGAAGGCAAGTAAAAAGCTATAGAGTGATGGGTGGGGTGAAGTGCTATTTTAATATATGGTGGTAAGGGAAGGTTTCTCTGTTGAGCACAGACCTGGAGAAAGTAGGGAGTAAGCCATGCAAGTATCTGTGGGAAGAGCATGCTATGCAAAAGGAACAAGTGAATTTCATTAATATTGATTATTGAAATATCATGAAAGATATTTATAAGTCAAGCCTGCTTTTCTTCCCAGTTGCAAACTAGGGAAAGGTCTTTTACTTGATAATAGAAAAGAGTTAATGAACTTAACACCTTATCAGTACCAATGCAGACCTTCTATGGAAGGTAAGAGGGAAAACAGAGAGGATAGAAAGGAGAAAAAGAAAGGAAGGGACGGGCAGAACAGAGCTGAGTGAGGGAAATGAAGGAGTGAAGACAGGGTAAAAGAAAAGACAGATAGTTATAGGAGAGTAATAGATTTAAGTCTCAACTTCAGCCTGCTCATTTGAAAGCCATTAATCAGGAACTTATGTCCTATGTTTTAAGCAGCATCTGCTATGCATTTGCCTGTGTGAAATTGCCTGGGCCAGCAACACCCTTTTGTAGGGCACTGGTTTCTCATGTTTAACCCAGTGTGGTCAATAACAAGGTCTCTTTGGATACCTGATGTATGACCAGACTTGGGATAGAAAAGAGGCAGAGGAATAATTAGGCGTAACATTATAGGCAGAAATGACTATTTATTTATATGATCATAATACCTTTATTTTACTGCCTTGGTTGCCTTGGATTTCTCTTGTGTGCCCCCCCCCCACACACGATTGGGCAAGGTTTTCACAAGCTTTATCCAGCCTAACCCTTAACATATTTGAAGGATATAATAAACCCTTATAAGTACCCATGACTCACTAAGACAATCATTATCATAGTGTGGGAGCATGAATGTAATTCTGATCTGATCCCCTAGGGCATAACAAAAGTCTTCCCAACCCTTTTCACATCTCAGCACACATAGAAAAATATAAGTACACAGAAGTGACTAGAAAGAGGCCCAGATCCTTCTCAGTCACTCAAGGGCAGGCAACAACAATGTCTGGACACATTTAGTGATCCATTTGAGGAATATTATCTGGAAGCTCTGGTTTAAGGAATGAAATACAAAATTTTAATTTTTATGTTTGCCCCCCACCCTTCCACAGCCCCTTCCATCGATGTATCTTTAGTAGGCTAAGTCAATTTGAAGATGCTGTTATATTATAAACCCACACATATATTCAAGGCACTTCTGTTACTCTTGTGATTTTTTCCCACTAGAGGTCCTTGTTAATTAAAGATCACTATCTAATGCCTATAAATAATAGCTAATAGAAAATGCATGAATGAGGGTCCTGTTGTATTGTGGCTCATAATTATTTATCTGCTTAAGTTAAAACTTGGGCCTTTCTGACAACATAGTATTGCATTTGAAAGAAATACAATGGATTCTCCTTAGGAAATACAAGATATGTGATTCACAACTTGTCAAATTTAAACTTATTATTAAACATTACCTCCTCTCAGAAAGAAAAATCACTGCCATTGAAACAAAAGATTACAGTTCATGACAAGTGTAGATAAGATGCTCATTAACAAAGGTGCTTACAACTGTGTCATTTTGAGCTGTATTGAGCCTTAGCTTGCTGTGAAAGGTTTCAGTTTACAATTGTCCTGTCTTTTTTTCAACTAGAGCTTGAAAATAACCAGCTAAGACAATTTCTGTTATTTATATGGCAAAAAAAAATATCATACTGAGGTCAATATTTATGCTGACTGGATTAGTTTTCAGAGGAAAAAAAAAAACCTTGTCTTTTAAGACAAAACTTTTTTCTTCTTACTGGCAGTCATACTCTTTATTACATGTGTAAAGATAGTGATTAATTAATAGGAAAGAGTTAGGGAACAGTGATCTTCACCTGTAATGGGGGAACATGCTGACAGAATGGAGTTCTGAATATAATGAAGACTTGAAAATGAAATCTGCTTCATCTGGAGAAAAGCTCTCCCAGCCGCTGAAAATATAAATAGGGAGAAATCAATTAGCACAGACTAGAATAGAAGTCATGGGGTTTATCAGATAATGAAATTGTTTTTAGTGAAGAATATGCAAGAGAATCCATGACCATGGATGAGAATATCCTTCTCTGGAGGGACAGTGTAAAAATGAGTGCTGGCAAAGTGACACCCTTCTTTCCTCATTAATTTAACTTCCTGCTAGGATAGAGGCAAATATATAATTTTCATGCTAAGATGATAATAGGAGGATTAGGTTAAAACATGTACTGTGATGGAGGGAAAAAAATTCACAAATGTTAGCTCTAGGCAAAATTTTTAAAGAAGTAGGGACTGCAAAAAGGAGCTGGTAACAAAGACAGACAGAGGTAAAAGTCTTTATTTAGTGCTCTCTTGGGTCACACATATCCTGAGGTCTTGATGAACCAATAATTTTTTTCACATCATACTTTCGAGGGGGACTGGTGATGTGTCAAGTGGTTTTCTAACCCATCACAGTGAAGGTTATTGACAAAATGACAAGCGTGGGGTAACTCAGGACATGGCCCTTCCACAACCTCAGAGAACAAATGACTCCCTGGCCAGCAGCAGTAAGGAGTGGGGAAAACAGTCTGTGTCTGGAGTCCCACCCCTCTCAAGGCCCATGCATCTCAGGGCTCCTGCGTTTATCACAGAAGTGTGGAATTTTCAACTGCTGTTTTCTCCACTGCTGCTACTCCCTCCCTAACTCTTTAAGTGGTGCCAAGGTCAGAGGCAGGGTGCACACTTTCTGGCATCGATCTGCCTGCCATCAGTGCACTGCCCTATAATGTGAGTAATAAATGGCATGTCCACATATGCTGGTCCTCTGGGTGGTTTTTCTGGAATGTCATGAACACAAGTGCAGCTCCTTGGCTTGGGGCTCCTGTGTAGCCAAATACTTTATAGAGTTATTCCTGTATGCTACATCCCTACCTGGAGAACCATTGTCAAATATGTATAAAGACTCTCAAACATCCAGAAAGCACAACATGGTCACCTTTTCAAAAGTGATAAAACACCAGACTCCCAAAGCAAAAAGGGTGCTGAGAAGTCATCTAGTTTAATTCTCTCATTTTACAGACAGGGAAACTGAGGAAAGGAACTTTTCCAAGGTCACTTATTAAGTTAATAAAACATTTCATGTTTTCTAAACAACCTTTCTATGAAACCCTGCTACTTTTCTTACTGAAGGTGAAATTAGTGAAGAGACGAGTTAGAGACACTTTCTCCTTCACTCTCTCACTCATTCAACTAGGTTTGACAGATTTAGCAAATAAACAACAATTAAAAATATATGTCCAAAACATTGCACAGAGCACACTGACAACTAAAATTTATTTGTTGTTTATAAAAAATTCATATTTAACTGGGGGTCCTATATTTTATGTGGCAATCCTCTATTCAATACCTACTTTTCTTTCCTACTTTATGCCAAGCATTTCATCATTATCCATGCCAATAAAAAGAGAGAAAGGACAAAATAATTGGCAGGACAGTCTTGAACTCAGTGAGGTTTGAGAGAATCAGTGGATACAGCTGTTTCTCTGCTTGCTAGAACCCCACTAAGCTACAGATGCTTCATGCATTCAAATGACTCTCTTCTTTAGGAGGTCACTTATTTGCTCACCAAGCTTCTCTCTCTTGCTTCTAATCTAATAGATAGTTTGTTGAGCTGGCCAATAATCAAAGATGAATAGTAAGAGATTTGTGAATTGAAGACTAGTCTATAAACACTGAGTCTGTTCATAAAATCATACAGTGCATTAGTGTGGAAGCTAAAGCATAAGAGATGAGATAATGACTACTAGAGGACTAGAGAATTAGTATTAGAGAAGAGAAGATACCTAGGAACCCTAGTCCAGTGTTTATCAACTATGACTGATTGCCATAAACACCTGGGAAGCTTCTTAAAGTATAGATTCTTAGTTTACACTCCCAAAGGATCTAATATAGTAGAGCTGGTGATCCAAGAACTACACATTACAAAACACTGGCCTTGGATATGAGACAGCTCTTATGTCCCAAGCAGTCCTAACCTCTTTTTGCTCTCCTTTCACTCAACCATAGGTAAGTCCCGTTCAGTATTTCACTCCCTCCCTATTTGTTGCAATCCACTGTTAGCTACTATTGTTTGTGGCAGTCCATTGATAGCTACTGTTTTCTTGGTTTAAATGTTAATGCCAAATTATGAAGTAGATTCCAATCTTCCTCTCAAAATAAGATTGCCAGGTGGTTGGAATCTATGTTTCTTTATAAATCATAGCCCAGTTGCAGGTTACTTTGCTTTGTCTTCACCTAGCCTACAGCCCTTGCAGCCAACCAAGCACACAGACTGTAGTGAGAAATACCTCTGTAACCCTTAAAGCTCTCTCCACCTCTGTACTGACTGTCATATCCCTGTGTCATCTGGTACCCTTGGAATGATACTTTACTTTTCTGTCACAATGAGAGATATCCCATCAAGAAAGGCACCATACTGGTAGTTGAATTTGAACTGTTCTTGAAGTCTGATCTAGATTTCAACATTCAGAGATAGAAAGGGAAATTTTCTAGAAAGAGACACCATTGCTAATAGTTTAATGTTTCCAAATCCAAGTGGTCAGTATCACCTGGAAAGTTTGGTAAACATTTACTTGGGGGGAATGTTAAAAAACAGTCTGAGATTTAAGTATGGAATGGACTCCTGATTTTGCCTTTTTAGCAGACTCTTTAGTTATGAAGTTTAATTAGGTTTGAGGACTACTCAGCATAGAGTATGGGCACCTGAAAGAAACGAAGTAAAAAAAAATCCTGGCTAGACTTCAATTAAATATTTATTTATTTATTTATTTATTTATTTATTTAATGTTTCAAGTCTCTCTGATTTCTACTGCCTTGCCATTATGAAGTCAAATGTGATTTAAGACTATGCAAAAATATGTTTTACTCATATACAGACAACATAAAATCTGCTGAGAAGAGGAGAGTGTGGAAACGAAGTGCTGGCCTATGTTAACTTGAACAAAGAAAGGACACATCACCAATCACTATTTCAGTCATCAGAATCAGTAGAGTGCGTAAATATGACTGTGCATTAGGAATGCACCTCTGATGGAGTGAGCTTTCTCCGGTGTCATACGTGGTTCAGACACCACATGCCTGCTGATCCAGAGAGAGAATATTTTACTGCTATTTTAGAAATGGTAGGCAGGAAAGGTTTATGTTAAAAATGACATTTTTACAGAGTCCTGAAGGAGATGAGGGAGGGAGTGTTAAAGACTCTACTCACCATTCCATTGCTGGAAGAATCTACTGTCTCACATCACTCTCAGCACTGCAAGATAACTGTGCCCAGAGTTCCTCTCTGTCACAGGGTACCCATCTCTCAGGAAAGAGACAAAAAGTGTTATTGGAATAAAGGACCCCTAATCACCTAAGAGGGAGATAGTTCTCACAGAAACCTCTGACAGATTGCTCAAGCTGCTGAGGTAGTTCTGCATATTTGTTCCACATTTTGTGACATTTTTGTAAGATACTGAAAGGTGAAGAAAACATAGAGTCCTCCACCTATAGATTATGTGTTTGCACATGCAGAATATCAACAGTAAGCAGCAAAGTCTTAATTTGAGTGAATCTGGAGACTTTTTATTTCTTCAACTCAAGCAATACATATATCTGTTCAAAGAATATCTCAAGAAAAGCTAACAGAAAGTAGGAAGATTTCAGGCAGAAGCACATTGCTGTGTTTGCCTTGCATGCCGGAGTGGCTGGAGTGAATTACGGAAGACAAGAGTGGTAGGTAACAGAGGCCAGGTCATGCAAGTCACATAGCAAGTCACATAAATCAGGTTTCAATAAAGATCTCTCTAATTCTAAAGTCAGTATTATTTCCACTATACTTCACAAAATACAAGCCACCAAATAGATCTTTATCCTTCCAACACCAAATGATCCCCTCCAATCTGTGCCAGTATTTTTTAGAATAAATCACCTTGCTCCATACAAAGGTCAAACTTCTCCACATGTGTTCCAGATCCCAGCCTTCTTACTTTTTTCAGACATTATTCCTGAGATTCTCTCCTTTCTCTTTCCTGAATCATCAATTTCTTCTGCTTTACCTTTCTCATTAGCATTCAAATATACTGTGCTATCTCATATCCTAAAAACAAACAAAAGGTAAACCTCCACACTCCCTGTAAAAATTTAGCCTGCCAGACTGCTTATCTTTAGACCAAAGGATAAATTAATGTTTCTACTTCTTCCCTTATTAATTATTTCCTTAAGCCACTCGCTCATCTCCTCTGTAGTCAAATTCACCAATGAGCTCTCTGATGCCAAATCCTGTGGCTACTTTTCCATTTTCATCTGCCTTTACCTCACTACAGATTTGATACAATTAGTCATTTTACTGTAACACTTCCTCCACTCATCTTCTAAGATCACACGTTCTTATTTCACTTGCTCTTCCTTCCTAGGCTCTTTTGCTATATATTTCTTCTTAATCTCTATGATTTGTTGCTCTGGTTCAAGTTCTGTTTCCTTTTTGTTTCTGTAAATCCTCTCCTTGTAGGTGACCTCATCAAGTTCCTGGCATTAACCAACATTGCTACACCATCTGTATCTCCATCCTGCTCCTCTTTTAAAAAAATTGTTTTATATTTTTATCATATGGTAGTTTCATTTGTAACTTTTTACTTTCTTTTTATTGTTGTTTAAGTACAATTGTCTCCATTTTCCACCCACCGCTCCCCCCATCCCAGCCATTCCAATTTCCCACCTTTGATCCTATCCCCTATGGTTTTGTCCATGTGTTCTTTATACATGTTCCTGAAAAGCTTTCCTCATTTCCCCCCCATTGTCCCCTCCCATTTCCCCTCTGGTTACTGTCAGCTTGTTCTTTATTTAAATGTCTCTGTTTATATTTTGCTTGCTTGTTTGTTTTATTGATTAGGTCCTACGTATAGGTGAGATCATATGGTATTTGTCTTTCACCGTGTAGCTTATTTCACTTAGCATATTGCTTTCTAGATCCATCCATGCTGTCACAAAGGTCAGGAGCTTCTTCATTTTTGCTGTGTAGTATTCCATCTTGTGAATGTATCATCGTTTTTTTATCCACTCATTTACTGATGGGCACTTAGGTTGCTTCCAGCACTTGGCTATTGTAAATTGTGCTGCTATGAACATTGAGGGTGCATAGGTTCTTTTGGATTGGTGTTTCAGGGTTCTTAGGATATAATTCCAGCAGTGGAATCACTGGGTCAACAGGCAGTTCCATTTAGTTTTCTGAGGAAATTTCATACTGTTTTCCACAGTGGCTGCACAGTCTGCATTCCCACAAACAGTGCACTAGGGTTTCCTTTCCTCTGCATCCTCTCCAACACTTGTTGTTTGTTGATTTGTTTATGATGGCCATTCTGACTGGTGTGAAGTGGTATTTCATTGTGGTTTTAATTTGCATCTCTCTGATGGCTAGTGATGCTGAGCATCTTTTCATGTGTCTCTGGGCCCTCCATATGTCCTTCTTGGAGAAGTGTCTGTTCAGGTCCTTTGCCCACTTTTTTAATTGGGTTCCATCCTGCTCTTATCTGAGCTCCATAATTGTGTCTTCTATTATCTACTTTATGTGCTCATTTTAGGGTCTAGTGAACATCTTAAATCTAATATGTCTTGATTTCTTCCTTAAATCTTTTCTCCTGGTCTTCCTTAGCTTAAAATGAGACCTCTTCCTCCCAGTGATTTAAGTCAGAAAGCTAAAACTTGGGAAGGTGTATACTTAGCTTAACTTTATAAGAAGCTGCCCATGTTTCCATGTAATTGTATCATTTTATATTCACTCTGAGTGATGCATGGAGGTGGGAGTTCTAGTTAGTTGCTCGACAACCTTGCCAGCATTTGGTATTGGAGACCTAATTTTATATTTGAGCCATTCTAATAGTTGTGAAGTGCTTATCAGGTTGTGATTTTAATTTTTGTTTTCTTATGACTAATGCTTTGAGCATCTTCCCTCCCATCAGCTACATAGTTATTATTGACATATCACATGTGAATTTAAAGTATACAATGTGATAATTTGATACACATATATATTACAAGATGACTACTGCCGTAAAGTTAGTGTTTCCATTCCTTCTCATAATTACCATTTTTCTTTTTGTGTGGCTATAACATTTAAGATTTACTCTCAACTTTTGTATATGTCATACAGCAGTGCTAACTATAATAATGTTGTATATTACATTTCCTAGTTCTTATAACTGGATGTTTGTATCTTAGGAATACCTTATTCCAATTCTTCCTCCCTCTTCCCCTGCCTATGGTAACCACAAATCTGATTTTTCTATGAGTCTGGTGTTGTTTGTTTTGGATTCTACATATAAATGAGAATATATAGTATTTGTCTTTTTCAAACTTATTTGACTCAGTACAGTACCTTCAAGTTCATTCCACATTGTCACAAGTGGTAGGATTTCCTTGTTTTCTTATGGCTAAATAATATTCCATTGATTACACATATCACAGTCTCTTTATCATTCATGAATCAATGGATACATAGGTTGTTTCTGTATCTTGGCTATTGTAAATGCTGCTGCTATGAACATGGGGATGCCAAGTGTTTTTTTAAATCATGAATGGCTAGTGAATTTTATCAAATACTTTTTCTGAATTTATTTAAAGGATCATATTTTTTCTTCTTTTTCACTTACTGCAGTATATTGCATGAATTGATATTCAAATATTGAACAAATCATGCATCGTTGGAATAAACTGCCATTTTCTTTGATGCATGAAACTTTTATATATGTTGGATTCTATTTGCTAATTTTGTTAAAAATGTTTATACTTATTGTCATAAGGGGTACTGATTTTTCAGTTTTCTTGTAATGTGTTTGTCAGGTTTTAGGATTAGGTTATTGCTGATCTCATAAAATGAATTGTAAAGCAATCTCTTTTTCTCTATTTTTCTGAAGAGGTTTCTATAAGATTGATATTATTTGTTCCTTAAATTTCATAGATCCACTACAAACTATTTGAGCCTAGATATTTTTGAAGGGATTTCTTTTTTCTTTTTTTGTCTTTTTTGATTTAATCTTTATTGTATTTTTTCCATTACCATTTAGTCCCCTTATATCCCTTCTCCCCAGCAATCACCACACTGTTGTCTATGTCCATGAGTCCTTTTTCCTTTTTGCTGGATCCCTCCATTCCTCTGCTTCCCCACCCCCAGCTGTCATCCTGCTCTCCATCTATGAGTCTGTCCCCTTTTTCCTTGTTAGTTTAGTTTGTTCATAGATTCCATATATGAGTGAGATCATATGGTATATCTCTTTCTCTCACTGGCTTCTTTCACTTAGCATAATGTTCTCCAGGTCCACCCATACTGTCACAAATGGTAAAATTTTCTTCTTTGTTATGGTTGAGCAATATTCCATTATGTAAATGTCCCATAGTTGTTTTATCCAATCATTTACTGATGGGCAGTTGGACTGTTTCCATGTCTTGGTGATTGTCAATAACACTGCAATGGACACAGCACTACTTATGTTCTTTTGAATTAGTGTTTTGGCTTCCTTTGGATATATTCCCCAAAGTGGGATCACTAGGTCAAAAGGCAGTTCCATTTTTTAGTTTTTTGAGGAAATTCCATACTGCTTTCCACAGTGGCTGCACCAGTCTACATTTCCAAACAGTGCAAAATTGTTCTTCTTTCTCCTCATCCTCACCAATACTTGTTTGCTGATTTATTGATGATAGCCATTCTGACAGGTGTGGGATGATATCTCATTGTGGTTTTACTTTGCATTCCTCAGGTGATTAGTGATGTTGAGCATCTTTTCATATGTCAAGGTTTTTATTATTAATTACATTTCCTCAATAAATATAATTCTGTTTAAATTTTCTATTTCTTCTGGGTCAGTTTTGTTATGTAAGGTTCTGCAAGGAATTTGTCCATTCATCCAAGATGTTGAATTTAGTGGCCTACAGTTTTTCCCAATAATAGCCTTTTAATGTCTGTAGGAGCTATAAATTGTATTCCCTCTTTCAATTCTAATATGAGTAAATTGTGTTTCTGTCTTTTTCTTGATTAATCATGCTAAAGATTTATCATTTTAATTCACCTTTACAAAAAAGTTTGTTTTTTCTCTTTGATTATTCTTTTGTATTTTATTAAGCTTATTGGGGTGACATTCACTAATAAGATGTATAATTCTGTATATAGCATTTTGTGTTTATCACCCAAAGTCAAGTCTCCCTCTGTCAACATATATTTGACCCCTTTTACCCTTTTCTACGTCCCCTTCACCCCCCAAGTGTCCCTCTGGTAACCACCGTACTATTGTGTATGTCTTAGAGTTTTTGTTGTTTGCTTTCAATTTTATATTTTATATATGAGTGAAATGATATGGTTCTTGACTTTTTCTGTCTGACTTATCTCACTTAGCCTATAGTCTCAATATCCATTATTCTTTCTATTTAATTACATTTTGTACATTAAAAATTTATCCTCCCATTTATTTTGATAATTAATTTTCCTTTTTATATTCCTAAGACAATGACATGTATAATTTATGCCAAACCTTTCTTTTCTACTACTTTAAGTATTTAATGTTATATATTTCCCTCTAATAACTGATTTAGCGGCTTCCTACACATTTGATATACCGTGTTTTTATTCTTTTTCAGCTGCAGTATTTTAATTTTTGTTTCTTTTTTTTATCTGTGGTTATTTTTAGATGGGTGATATTTAATTTTCAAACACTTAAAATTTTTCTAGACATTGAAAACTTTAGTTGAATTCCATTGTTATCAGGTAATACATATTCAATGTAAGATTTCACAAATGCTGGTGAGGATGTGGAGAAAAGGGAACATTTTTACACTGTTGGTGGGAATGTAGATTGATACAGCCACCATGGAAAACAGTACAGATTCACCTCAAAACTTAAAAATGGATATGCTTTTTGATCCAGCAATTCCACTCCTGGGTATTTATCAAACATTTTTATTTAATGAGACGTATTTCATCACTTAGCATACAGTCTATGTTGATGAATATTCTATGTGAAGTTAAAAGGTTGTTTTTCGATGTTACTGAAAATAGTCTTCTATAAATGTCATGTCAGTCCAATTTGTTAATAGTGTTGTTCATATCTTCTGTGTTTTTGTATTGTCTTTTAGGATATTATTGCCTGCCTCTTGAAGTGCTCTTTTTATCACTTGCAATATCACTATTTATCTCTGCTAATGATCTTTGTTTCATAATATGCTTTGTCTTTAGCTTTGACTTTCTTTTTACATTATTTTACTTTCAACTTACTGGTGTCTTTATGTTTAAAGTGCAATACCTGCACAGAGTATATATTTGGGTCTCACCTGTATCCAATTTGATAATAAATTACTCTTAATTTTAGTTGTTTTATGTGTTTTTGTTCATCAGTTCCTTTTTCTGCCTTCTTTTGGGTTAATAAAATAGTTTGCAGTATTTCATATAATTTTCTCTATTTTCTCTTGTGATGCTCTGCTTGGACTCTACCACTTCGTGTTCAGGTTAGAATTGTACACAAATAGAGAGCCTAGAGTTAACATGGTGCTCATTTTTTCTGTTGCTCTTCTTTAGAAGTACATCCTGTGAGGCTTTTTGTCCAATGCCTGAAAACAGATGCTTCATATACTTTGTTCAGTTTTGTAATTGCTTATAGTGAGAAGGCAAGCCTGGTACCACTTTCATCAATATAACTGATAATATAATTTTGAAGTTAATTTGTTAGATTCTTCTAATTTTTTTTGTCCATTTGTTTTACTTCATGGTTCTCTCTCCTCTTTCCCCAACCCCTCTTGGATATCCTGATTCTAGCATCTAACTCTCAGAATATATAACTAAGGAACTTTCTTTTTAAGATTTTATTTGTTTATTTTTAGAGAGAGGGGAAGGGAGGAAGAAAGAGAGGGAGAGAAACATCAATGTGTGAGAGAAACATCAATCAGTTGCCTCTCCCATACCCCCCCTGGGGAACAGGGCCACAACCCAAGAATATGCTCTGACTGGAATCACAACTGTGACTTTTAGGTTTGGGGGAGGATGCCCAATCCACTCAGTCACACCAGTTCAGACTATAACTAAGTAACTTTTTTAATGTTTCATCTGAGAAAAACTGAGGGTGTGATTTTTTTCTGAGTCATTTTTGTGATCACTGGGATTCTAGATTTCATAGCCTCTGAAATCCATAGGATTCCATCTCTGGTAGTGAACTGTATATAAGTAAGTAATATTTATTGGATATTCATTGGCTATCTACTATGCAGTAGGTATTTTGAAAGTATATGCGGTCTGTCCAGAAGGTATCCAGCCATGTAATATGAAAAATAGAGACATTTATTGAAGAAGATACAAGATACAAGAAACATTGTACATAGGACAATGATGCCTCAGTCCCCTTCAAAGTAGGCACCTTGGGACCCCACCCAGTTCTTCCAATCACCATCAGCTGCCTCATCATATTTTCCAGAATCTCATCGATGATCTGATCTCTTCCTTTCAAAGGCGATTTTAGTTTTGGAAAAGCCAGAAGTGTCAGGGCGCCAAATCTGGGCTGTAGTGGGACTGAATCACCTGAGTGATTTGATGTTTCACCAAAAAATTCTTCATAAGTCATGATCCATGAGCGGGCACTTTGTTGTGATGAGGCTGCCCATCATCAATTGCCCATAGATGAGGCCTTCTGAAGCATCCAAATAGTTTCCACAGGGGAAAGTTCAAGTTTAACTCAGAATCTGATGCAAATTTGTTGCTCTACTTGCTTAGTCATTTTGAATACAATGGCCACATATTACACATGCTCACTCAATAGCATCTATCACCCCCACTGACTAGTACCATGATCTTGTCATTGTTCACGCATGTGCAGTACAGTCCACTCTCCTTAGCTACCAGGTCACATCGATGTTATGAAAACCATTCTCATTATATTAACAATGTCTGCACTTTTCTGGATAGACCTTGTACATTAGAATGTTAACTCATACATTTCTATCTACTTCCCTACTTTTATATTAGACACTGTATGGAGGAGAATGGGACTTGATGGTTAAATGAACATCTTGAATTGCCAGCATAAAACCTTTGTGGACCAAAAGAGGAAAGACAGAGAAAGGATCAAGTGAGAATTGGAAGAGTTGGTGATTTCAGCATGAGCTCAAGAAGAGATAAAACAGAAGGCAAGGCATTTGGAAATACATCTCCCACATTCATGACTGACCTACTCTAGAAGTCTTCTCAGTCTGTTTGTACACTGAGAAAAACTTCCCTGTTTTTATGTCTGACTGCCTCTTTGTTCTTACTTTACTCTTGGAAGGCTTTTCTGTTTACAATGTATTTTGATGCATACAGCATGTTTTTTAGTTTGACGTTCTATAGATTTACCAGTCAGTGAATTTTGTGTACCAGGAATTGATTTGGGTATTATCTTATGCACTTCCTCCATACTTTCACTTATTTTTACAATTTAGAACTTCCTTTACAAAAATATTTTTAATAAGTACATTATCAAAATATTTTATATGGCCTCTATGTACTGAGGACTTATGGTAAATTAAGAGTAACACTAAATCATAAATCAAAAAGATGGAATTCTGGTCCTATTTCTGTCATTAAGTGTGTGATGTTTGGGAAGTCATTTAATGTGGAAACTAAGCTAGAGGGTCCTTTGGGATGGTTCCACCTATAAGATTTCATATGCAACTAAGATACTTTTATTCTTCATCTCTCATTTTGGGAGATGAAGAATGCATGTATGACTCCTTGGTATTACTAAGGACACAATGTGTCTCTGTGGACAAACTTGTGGTCCAATACAAACTGACTCCCTCTCTGCCTTGGCTTAATCTTTTCATTTCTCTCAACCCTCCAACATTCTGGAATTTTTGTTTTTTGTGTGTTGTTGTCTTTCCTGGTTGGAATTTAGCTTTCTTCAAAACAATTTTTTTTTCATAGCTTTGAGAGTATCTTGTAAAATTAGAACTGAGTTTTGGTATATCAGTGATTTGAGTAGCTTGGTTATCATCAAACAACTGCATCAGTTCCCCCTTTTAAGAGAGCAGCTTGCAGAGACAGCAATTCTTTCAACTAAGACTGCATTGCCAGTGCTGTATAAGGAAAACTGTTTATCGTTTTCTCCCTGGAAGCCAAAAGGACTCTGCCTCAATTTTGAAATGGCAGTGTTTGTCCTTAACTAAGCAAAAGGGAATAATAAAAGTTCAGCCTATGGCCAAGTGGTATGAGCATGTGTGTTTACAGAATTAAAAGACAGAACCTTGTGAAATTATATTGATGTTGTGCATTATGTTGATGGGTGTGCCTTAGAAAACATTTCATTATAAATATGGGGAGTTTAAAATATTTTTTCCAATGACATAGGTAAAATGATTATTAAAATTAGCTGACATTTAGAGAGTATTTAGCCCTCACTAAACTCAGTTCCATTTAAATTTCAAGTTATTTAAAGACTACAGTAAGCTTGGCAAATTAAGGATCTATTCAGAAAATGCCAAAAGATCCAGTCTATTCTATGAAAAGTTCACCTCCTGCTCTGGTTAGTTTGATTTTGAGACTATACATATAGTTAGTAAGGGGTAGAGTTGAGATTCAAATCCAAATCATCTGATTAGATTTAACCATTCTCTTGTACTGCCTCCTAATTATTATTAATGGCTAGATGTTTGCATTTGTAAACAACAATCAGAATATAAACTATCAACCATTTTCAGCAATAAACTATTTCTTTATATCTCTTGCTTCCAGGGAGGGCAAAATTATTACTTAAAGTATCAGGATTTATCTAGTATAACCACTTGTTTTTATCACTATTTACAAATAATGTAATACAGAATCTGTCTTTTTTCATGTCTTGTTTCATGTTAAACACACAAGCCTTATAACACAAGCCTTAGAGTGAGACAGGCATAGACAGAAATCCTAGCTCTACCCTTTATTAGTTTTGTAACTTTAGTTGGATTCACCTTTGCCAAATCATAGTTTTCCCACACTCCACTCCTTACTTTTCTCATCCTGGATATGGGGATGATAATAATACCCACTGGGGATGAAAATAATATTGTCTACTTAATAAGATTGTTGTGAGTAGAAAACAAACAATTTTGTGGTGTTGGCATGAGGAAAGGGGTGCAAGAGCGCGGTGGAGGTAGACAAAGAGGGAAAGATGGAGACATCTCTAACAGCATAAACAACAAAAACTAATTATTAGTCAGAGACCTTAGAAATTTCAAATAAAGAAAATATTAATCAAAAAATGGCAAAGCCCTTAGCACAGTGCCTGGCATATATAGTAAGTGATCAAGATGCTAGTTATTAGTAAAAAAAAAAAAAGAGAGAGGACCCAAATGAACACAATCAGAAATGAAAGAGGAAAGAGTACAACTGACACCACAGAAGTAAAAAGGATTGTAAGAAATTACTATGAAGAACTGTATGCCAAGAAATTTGAAAAACTAGATGAAATGGACAAATTTCTAGAAAAATATAATCTCTCAAAATTCAATGAAGAAGAAGAAGAAGAAGAAGAAGAAGAAATCCTGAACAGACCAATAACAGCAGATGAAATTGAAGCAGTAATCAAAAATTTCCTGACACACAAATGCCCTGGATCAGATGGTTTCACAGGAGAATTCTACAAAGCATTTAAGGAAGAGTTAACCCCCATCCTTCAAAGACTATTCCAAAAAATCCAAAACGATGGAATATTCCCAAACTCTTTTTATGAAGCCAGCATCATCCTAATCCCAAAACCAGATAAAGACACATCAAAGAAAAAAAATTTCAGGCAAATATCACTAATGAACATAGATGCTAAAATCCTCAACAAAATATTGGAAAACCACACCCAACAATATGTTAAAAAGACCATACACCATGACCAAGTGGGATTCATCCCACAGATGCAAGGATGGTTCAACATTCGCAAATCAGTAAATGTAATACA